>JAUEKS010364892.1:0-11397 GCA_031762815.1 Tylodina fungina | reverse complement strand
TTTGTAATCATCCCATCTTCTTGTGTAGTAATATCTGGGTCAGATAGTATTGTGGTGACCAGTAAAGTGACCTCTTTTATTCTTGAGGCATTGGTATTGCCCAGAGGTTAAAATACAGTGTCGGCCGGAATGTCTTGATGGTTGAAAGTTAAATAGTGCTCTGCCCTTATCTCCCGACACACCCAGTTCATGACTCCAAGTGTCCCTTTGCTGCCTCTTTTAGACTCATTTTTAGGGTTCGACTTATTGTCTCACACTCTAACCACAAAGCCAAAGGAGCATTTATTTTTTTGTATGAAAGTTTAGCCTCATGAAGTTCTCTTTTGTTCGTCCTTGACCAGATCCAACTTGAATAAGTTTCTCCCGCTTTTACTATTGATTTCAGGACTTTGTTTACTTTTTCCTTCCTGTAATTGAGACCTGTTCCATGAGGCTGTAAGAAGACATTCCTATAAACCCCCAGGTTCCAATTTCTGCAGAAAGGATTTTGACCTGATAACCTTCTTCCCTCAAGCTGTTTGTCAGATCACCATGCTTTTCAGGCTTGTAGATTTGAGCTGCCTCCATTCTATTCTCATGTGGCAACGTGAGCTCACGCTGTCTGGTCTCATGGCTCTCTTTCTGATATATGTTTTTAACGCTTATTCAATGTCAACTCATTTATTGAAATAGAGTCAACAGTGGATAAAAGTGGCAAACAAAGAATCGTAAATTACCTGCGTGCTTATGAGGGACGTTTTCTTCTCTCAGAACTTCGTTCACAGCCTCTGAATGAATGAATAAATGACATGAGTTTTACACCCCTTTTCAACACATTTAAGGTTATGTCAGAGGTGGGACCTACGTTTTAACATCCGTCCCCGATAGGACGGGACTCCACACGAGCCTGAGCCAGAGAAAACTTTTTAAAATCTTGGGTGAACCTGGGCTCGAAACCGCGACTTTCGTCTTGGTCTTCTGAGGCCATCAGCTTAACCGCTACCCCAGAGAGACCCTTGACAGTCAGCCGGTCCAAATATTGTCCAGTCGAATCTGCACCCATTTTCACCTGGGTTTAATGAAGCAACAGGGGTACATTCTCTTGTTTAAGGAAAAAAACACGTGTCGCCGGTGAGTTTCGAACACGGTATCCCTCGGTCTGTAGTCCAACACTCTAACCGCTAGGCCACTGCGACCCCTTTGGATGAGGCACCCATTCTGGTAGGTCTCCAGTCATGTACCCCGTATCTAGCAAACTGTCTGCATGTGCAAAGTGGCATTGTTGCTCTTGACCATGATTTTCTGCCTCCTATTGTGAAGAATGATACGGGTGTTTTTGGAGTCCTGATGATTCTTTTTGTGGTGTTACTAACACTGTTAGTACTTGTCTTTTTTGGTTTTATTCTTTTCTCATCTCATGAATTCTCATGTCTCTTTTGGCTTATATTTTTTTCTGATCTTGAGACTTTCCTTTGCAGACTATCGCCTTTTGGGCTTTCCATTTCCTGCCTGTATACAGCTGGGGCTTGATTGCTTCAACTACCTTGTTTCCTGGGTCCTCCCTGATTTGAAGTTTACTCTTCTCTGCTTTACATCCTTTGGGATGGAATTCAGTGGTAGTTTCAGCTTTGCTTGGCGACAATGCAGCGCTATATCAGTGAGACAGTGTTGAAAAGGGGTGTAAAACTCAAGTCATTCATTCATTCATTCAGTGAGACAGGGTGGAGCACCCAGCCATATCCTCGTGAACTTCTTGCTTTTGGTTTCCATTGTCTCTACTATGCTGGTACAGATGTTGTGTGTCATCAGTGGCCACAGGACCTTTGGTATCAGCATGAACTACAGGCACTAGACCTTGTACCGGTATTTGCCAGGGAAAGGAATCTATAATGATCAATGATTAGCAAATCTTCTTCCGTCATCTTTTGCTCAGTCTTTTGAACCAGATAGGCCTCCATGGATATGTCGGTTATAAATGTTTCATAGATTACTCAAAAGCACTTGGCTGAGTGAAAACAATGAACAATTAAAAGCACTGGAAAAAGCAGGAATAAGTGGCAAGACTTCAAAATAATCGCAGAACTGTACTGGAGGAACCGAAAGCCGCAATCAGAATTGGCCAAGACATCTCAGACCCAAAAGAAATCAGTCACCTTGTCTTTTCTGCTACACTAAATACATCTTCCGTGAATCAAAGAAAATGACAGGCATTACCATCAGTGGCAACAATATTAGCAACATCAGATACGTCGACGACACTGCACTTCTTGCCAACAACAACGTAGACCTACAGAAAATCGTAGGTACCCGGTACTATTAAGGCTAAAAGTGCGAAATAAAGCCTGAAAATGAATGCAGGCAGAACAAAAACAATGATCATCAACAGAATGAAAGGGGAAAAAGCAGACATTAAATTGATGGGAAGATCTTAGAACATGTCTAAAACTTCAAATATCTGGGCCAAATCGTTAAAAAGGAGGCAAAGATCAAGCAAGAAGTCATTAAAGAATCGCAGAGGCGAAATCACTTTTCATATAACTACGAGATATAGTCACATCAAAAGATAACTCTTTAGCACCAGGGTGCTAAATTTGTCAATTCTACATTTGCCCAAAAGCCTTATATGGTGAAGAAACTTGGACTCTCTAAAAAGATACAAAAACAGATTGAAGCATTTGAAATGTCGATCTACAGAAGAATGACCATAATTAGCTGGAAAGACAACTTAAGAAGTGATGGGGTTCACAGAAGACTTAGTGTGATAGAAAACTGCTCTCAAAAACAAAGTCAGATAAGCACATATATTATGCCCACATAATTCGTCATAACAGTACGGTATGCAGAATATGATATTGACTGGAAGAATTGAAGAAAAACATCGAAGGGAAAGTTCCAGAAGACAGTCGCTGGACAACGTGAAATCTGGACAGGACGTAATCGGACGGAATGCAACCAACTGCCGTAGAGATATTGACTTGGCGAACCATAGCACATCAACTCCAAGACTGCACAGACCTTGCTGGCACTAAACAAAAGAAAGGCAACTAGTACTAGGCAGGCAAGAAGGCCTCGTTCATCCACTACAGGATGTAACGGTCCACAATGTTCTCAATTATCTTCTGTTTTTCGTGTCCATGCCTGTCAACCTGTCAGTACAATGTTGCCTTTTCAGTTGACCACTAAATCATTTCTGGGCCCCCTATCAGTCAACTGGTACAGGAGAGATTAACTTGGCGAACCATAGCGTGTCGACTCCAAGACTGCTCGGACCTTGCTGGCACTGAGCAACAGGAAGACAACTAGGCAGAGAGGAAAGCCTCGTTCAGCCTTGTCCATCAGTTATCCTTCGTTCTTCCTACATGACCAGTCCATATTCATATTTGTATTGATATAAGACTTGAGTCCATTATCTGTCACTTGGGTTTATTTCCGGATATCAGCTTGTGGGATTTTATCTGTAATTCTAATCTGCATTGTGAGATTTTTTTTCCCATTGTCTTTGAATGGTTCTGAATCTTTTAATATGCTGCTTTGTCATGGAACTGGTTTCACATTTGTATGCAGCTGTTGGGATGATGCATGGATTGAAGATTTGAGCGATAATGATACTTTTTCATCCATAAGCATTTCTTCATTTTTACCAAAACAGCTCCATACCGCTCTCATTCGTTCTTTGTTTTTTTCTCTCCTGTCTTGTTTGGGCTTATTTTCTTCCCCAGGTATGTGATCATTCACTTTTCTATAGTAGTAGCATTATTCAATTTAGATTTCTTTGTTGGTTTCAACTTTAGTCATGAACTTTGTTTTTCCATTATGGATCTTCAGGCTAAGTTTCTTATTTTCTGTGTTTAATTTATCTAAATAAGCTTCGATCTGTTTGTCTTTTCATAACCCAAGATGGGGCACATTACATACTTACCATAATGTACTTAGCTGTCATACTTGTCTAACGCGAGTAACAACAGGTCTGAACAAAAGTGGTCATCTGGGTCATCTTAGAGACAGGTGCTGTCTCTGTGGGCCGGGTGGGGTGGTATTGATTAGGTGTGTGTGGCAGAGATTTGTTAGACATGCGCATCATCGCATGAGACAGACAATGCGGCAGTGCATAATCACATGTAGATTGTAAAGCTACATGGCAGTGACTGTTGCTGTTACAGGCCAGTGGATGAACAATAGAGAAGGACTTTGTAATCACACCACAGTTAATGTACCAGATGGTTGTACCAGATGATAAGTTGGGTAGGAATTTTTTCACCTCAGGTTTCCAGTGGAGTGATGTACAGCAGATGTGCATGATGTTGTAGACATGATTTTTTTCTTCTAACAATTAAGTCTGTTGGGACTGAAAAATGAGTGATCATCGTCACTCTGCACAGGTGATTTGGGTTATGGGGTTGATTTATACGGGACGCTTGGACCTTCCAAGTAGCCAGTTGCCCGTACAGGTGACAACTTATGGGAGCCTTTGTCTTTGCAGGTTGGATCGTATATGGATTTTCAATTAGAATCAGCTATCTCAGATAACTTGGTCACACATTTGATGACGGAGTGACAGAAAAGAAGCTACACACTCTTTGCATAATGCCACAGTGACCACACACACAAGAGTGATATAACAAAAGCCATACTCAATACATTGACATTAATAGAGCTATAATTTATTCAATAATTATTTAAGTCATGAAATTGGAAAAAAAGGCACAGTTTTATGTTTCGTAAAAATTACTTCATCTTTTCCCCTTTATCAACCACCTATTCTATTCCAAAGTACACACGCGCGCATGCGCGCGCGCGCACACACACACACACACATATACACACATCCACACATGCGCATGCACGCTCATATTAACATTAGTTATTTCCTGACAGTCATCATTAAGAAATGCAGCTATCTTACCAGTCTGACCTCAGTTTCATCTACCATCAAAATAATGCACAACACACTCAACAAGAGTCAAAAAGAGTCCTTTACAAAACATACAATAATAGTACACTTAACCTTTACCTACGTCGTGACCCAAAAAAGGAATAGTCTTGGAAATTGGCTTCTATTCTGATACTGTTAGCTTCCCTTCAATAAGCAGCTAAGAATGCCTCAGGTATTCACTTTTGGACTTGCCAAAGAGGCATTAAGAATTTTGGTAGGACATTTTTTTTAATGGCCCTTTGTTTACCCTACCCCCTATTCGTACGTCATGACCCAAAAATGGAACAATGGAAAATCGATCAAACGTCATGACCCAAAAATTGAACAATGGAAAATCGATCAAAACGTAAACTGCCATAATAATAATAATATCATTTTTGCATGTAACAGCAAACGCATTTATGTTTGATTTTTGGGAATCGAACTGATTTGGAATAGATCTAATTTACCACGCAAATGCGAATTTTCCATGGCTACTATTCGATGTTTTCTCGAATCGCGCAGCTGATGACTGACTTAGATTCCACACTGTAGGCCTAAACACCTTCCGCTATTGAATCGTAATGGTAACATTGTTGATTGTTTCTCAGTTCTAAAGTGTATTGCCTTCAGGTTTGTGGAAAAAACGAAATAGCTGAGACTAGAAATATTTTCGAAGCAGTTTCACACGAGATAGATTTAGATCTAGAAAATGTAGTGAGGATAAAACCGATTCTAGATCTACTGCTCCAAAAATGGGTTAATGAAGCCGATGACATGGCCCATTCTAATTACTGGTTTGTATGAAGATTTCCATTTCTTGATCGAGTTCTCAACTTAACTCATTCCCAACTGCATCGCCCATCATAGCCCGATACAGAGGGGTGCATGTTTCTATAAAGGGTAGCGATGCGCCTCAAACTAGGGTCAGATCTGAGGACGAATCAAGAGCTGGGAGGGGTTGAAGATGAGCCAGTGTTCCACAATCTTGTGATGAGCTTTTTAAAATCTGGAAAATGCAGACAATCTATTGTTGACAGGAAATCAGTTCTATACCTACAAAAGCTTTACTTTCACTGCCGTACTCACTTAGTTTCATGTAATAAATTTCATTACCCATTTTAAATAAACTATATTCTAAACACACAAATTCACTGTTGATGAATAAAACCACATGAGGATGATGATTAGACCGTGTATTTCCTTAATTACCGCTGTATGATATCGTTGTCATCCATCAGAGCATCGTAGCCCGAGTCCAAGCCTCACTGATTTTCCACAACCTCAAAGCTGTGGCATCATCCAGAGCTTGAGGTGAAGGCTGATCTTCCGCACAGTTACTGACAGAAGGAAAACACAAACAATGGACATCATTGATAACAAACATGTTCTTAATCCAAAAATAAATCTTTAAAAAAAAATTGGAAGCACAAAACGAACTATGGAAGTTTGACAAATCCTATGGTACATCGCTTTTACACATGCGCAAATTGTTTCTAGTAACTAGTATTGGCCTACCTTTGTACTCTCAACTTTCAATATTGCACCAATATTTCGTAAGTACATGCCCCAACTATTTTAACCTAGATTGACAGACTGCCTCATCTATCTTACAGATTTCCACGTAATCCCTCTTATCCCCACATATCTGGTGCTCAGACAGTGCCACCAGGTTTCCCTGAGTTTAATCTAAGATGCCATTTATCCCTAACCACTGCATTATCATCACTCAAAATTCCTTAAAAATTTATGACTTACTCCATTTCTATTCCAGACTAATTCTTAGCTTCATCCTTTATTTTCTAATATTGCACCCCATCTTCATCCAGTCTTTCCGAAGTCTCTTTCTTTTTTCGTTCGGGCTTTTCACTATTGTACAGGTCTCCACAGTGATGTCGGCAATTTGTTTTTACGGCTGGATGCCCTTCCTAACACCACCTTCTCTTCTTCTTCTTCCGCTAAGTCGGTTCACTCAATCATGAGTAGGTCCCCGACGCGCATGTTAAAATGATATAACTCAGTAAGTGCCCACACTTTGGCAACTAGGCAAGGATCAACAAGGAATAATAAAGTAGTTATTTATATTATTTAAAACAACGTTTGCCTGGGCAGTGAGACATGCCACCTCTTCTTTCAATTTTCAACTTCCAAGAGGTTTTTTTTTACCTACATGGGACCTCCAACTTTATAGCCTGTCTCTGAAAAGGTTTTAGGTGTTAAGACTCCTTACTACCCAGTTGGAGCCAAGGGTGAGTTTTTTCAAACAGAAAAAAAATTCTGTTTTCCGGTCAGGGAATCGAAATCAGAACCTAAACTGTTCAGGCAAAAATGTCTACCACCTTTGATACTCTTCCCCCTATATCTTTCCTACGTACATATCCAAAATAAATGTATTTTTATCTGGACTGATGGACTACCTCATCCATCTGACAGATCTCTAGTTAACCTCTGAAATCCCCATTTGTCTTATGCTCAGATATAGTGCCACCACAGTCATCCACCTCAATATTCTCATTGCTGTTCTATATAGTATATCTTCAGGATCCAAACTCACAGCCCCGATTTCTTAACCATTAGTCATTTTGCATCTCACAGAGCTCTTCAACCTACTTTATGGTTTTATTAAATATTCTTTTATTACTTAATATATGCAGTAATTCCCAGCACCCTGCACAATCCATTTCTAATTCTTGAGATAACTGCAGCCTGTGCCCCATTCCTCTATGGCCTCCCATATAATGGAACTCTGATGCCCTCCCAGAGAAGAGTGTCGAATTATTTAGTCTACCTCCACCCTCATCATTGAATGCTGAATGCCGTGCTGCAAAATCTTAAACATTTCCAATTTAGGAAAGATTCTTCTTAAGTCAGTCCTTATCCAACTGCATTTGATGAGCCCAAATTTCATAACAGATCCTCTCTTTAACCCTTTTCGGTCACTCGGCGCATTTATGTGCCGTGGTGAAAATGTCTACAAGGACTATTTTCCTAACAGAGATCAACTCCGAGTCTGATCTGATAGCAAATCTCAGTGCTGGGAGGAGCTAAACATGGCTGAGCACCAGGCAGATTACAATATATTGCACAACCTGCTGGCTACCGCAGTGGCAATCTCAATGGCTGCTGACTACCGCTTACATGAATGGTGCAGCTTCCTATGCAACAGGGGCCATGTGTTTTCGAGCAATCCGTCAGGTCTAAGCTGTGAACCGGAAGTGGCAGTTGGCAAAGGCAAGGATGATCTGGGGGCTGACCAATCACTGAGACAGGAGGCCAAAAATGATGAATTGTGGGTAGAGGGGCGAGGTCATGAGTGACGTTATTATGCAAGGAACTTCGGGGACGAACGAACGTTGGTAAATTGGGGCAGAGTTTTCAGGTGGCATGTGAAATCAACACCTGTTGACCAGTAGGGAAACAAAGTGGGAAAGGGGGTCTTTAGATGCATTCCTATATTTCAGCATGTGATAGTAAAGTATTAATATAAGGTCTCATCTTCATGAAAATATTTGGAGGAAACTTTTTCATGGCTGGATGCAACCAGATGCTTAGACTACGGTTATATCAGCTTTCACATTCCCAAATGGATCTGATTTTATGAAATGCTGGGAATGCAGCCTCACTGTTCTAAGCTGTTGTAGCATGTCCAAGCTGGTGGAAGTACTTGTTAAGTCTAAATGTTATGTTTCTTACGTCAACTTAAGGGGAGGTGGCCATCCTCAGACCAAAAATCTACAATTTGCATGTTACAACATTTTTTTCTACACGTAGCTGTTTACAAGTAATAATACACACAAAATCACCAAAAACAACATTTCAAAATTTATTACACAATGTATTACATAATTTCAAGATGGACGACAAGCCAAAAACTTCAGACACTGTAACTCAAAAACCAATCAAGCTACAAAGCTCAAATTTCTTGTGATATTTCTAAGTAGAGGTATTTGTCACGTGTCATAGCTGTTTTGCTATAAAGTTATTAGGTTGTGAGTTAGGCTCTTATGGTACCTCTACCGTGCCGAGATAAAACATAGTAAATCCAAAATTTTGAAAAAGTGAGATAATGCTATGTATGGGTCATACTGGCCTCCTTTTATGCTGTGTTCATTACTTGTTTCGTTTTATACAGTAATCTTTGAGAAAAAATAGGGCAAAACCTAGCAAAAGCTGTATTTTTCCTAAAATACAAAGGTAAACCCTAGTATCAACATCCAGTACTAGGTTTTTCCTCTGCAATTTCTAAACTCTAGCTTTTTCCTCGGCAAACTCGAAAATACTAGGTTTTTGCTCAGCATAAAGTCTCTGGTCTATTATCTTCAAAATCAGAGAGGAAGTAAGGTCCCTGAGTGCAAAACTTGGGGCTAAAAACTGATGGTATGGTGACCGAATTTCTCAAAAGGAAGTCTGTGTCGCAAGCAAACACCAGAGCCGACATAAGAGGCAGATCAGAGCTGCCCAATAAAAACGACCCAACAGAAATTATTACACACATTAACTCTTTGAATCCTTCAACAAGCCACTATAGACGAGAGCATGCCCCTTACAGGCGTTATTTGGACTGCTATTTAACTGTGCAACAAATGCACACGGACTATCAAGAGAAGGGTGGTAGCTTCCTATGAAATATATCGAGCTTTATTTGTCAAAGAAAATTTCTTTCGGTTTTCCACCTCAAGATGAGAGTGAAACATGCGAAATTTTCAAAGCCCATGTCCACAATGAAAATAATGAAAATGAAGAGGAGTGTGACATTTGTCTAGGTTATGCCGATCGCATAAAAAGGGCACAGGAAGCAAGAAATGAATACAGACAAGAAAAGGTGAGGATGCTGACATGTTTACAGCTGACATGCAGAAGATAATTTTCTTGCCAAAGATGACAACAAAAGAGGACTTTTTTGTCAGCAGACTTGTCCGTTCAATAAGACTTTTGCCAGAAAGACTGAAGGTTAAGACTGTGATTCTCTGGCATGAAGGCATTGCGGGAAGAAGTAAAGCGGAAGTTGCCTCAAGCAACATTAAAGTCCTGGAGTTGACAGAAAAGCCCCACATAATATTTTGGACTGACAACTGTTCAGCTCAAAATAAAAATTGGTCTTTGTACTCTGCCTCAGTCATTTGTATCAATGAAGAATGAAGTCTAGAATCTGTGACAATAAAATATCTGGAGAAAGGTCACACATTCATGAAGGCTGACAGCATTCATGGTGCTATAGGTGGAAAAATGAAAAAAGAAAAGGAAATATTGCACTTTGAGGAGTTTGTAAGACTTTGTCTAAAGACAACCAAGAGCATTCAAACTGGAAATGCAAGCAACGGACTTTTATAACTTCAAGGCCTTAAACAGAAGCAACTCTAACAAGACAATGAAAATGCCCACACCATGATGTTGTGGAAGTTCAGTTTCAGAAAGGCAAACACACACTACATTGTCATAAGCATTCCTTTTCTACTTCCTAGAGAGAAGTTGATTTTCTCAAACCTTCTGTCTAAACAATCTCTCCATGCCCACAACGATGCAGGTTCTAAGAGGAATACCACAAGCTAAAAAGGATGCCATTCTTGCCCTTCTTCGTGCTACTCCTCACCGAGGTGGACTCAAATTTTGGAATGAATTGCCTTTCAGTAATAATGCGAGGGATCTTGCAAGAAGTATGGATGATTAGATCTGACATCTTTATACCACTATTATTATTATTACTTCAACTGTCTGTTGGTCTTTTCACAACAGTATTTTTTTCTTGACATACGGATGTTATCAGAAGTTAGTACCAGTATTACTTTCATAGTTTCATTATTTTAGTCAAGTCTTTTTATGCCTACTCCATGTCTTTACTGCTCATATCAAGCATCGTGTTATCTAAAATGTATTGGAAAGTTACCTACAATGCCATAGCAATCAGTTTAATTAATTAATTAAACTGTTTTGTGCTATCTATTTGATTTCCTCTATCTCAGTCACATTCACACAGTCTGATAAACTTTGATTTTGACAATGTCTTTATGCATTTTCATGTCTTTATTTATTCTTTTTGTTTCCTTCTTTCGCATTGTTGAAAAAATTATGTTTCCATGATTTGAAATGATTTGATTTGAAATTGGCCAAACGGCCTATAATAAACTTTTAAACTTTTGTTTATACAGTTTTTATGAAGTGCAAATAAAAAAGTTAGGTCTTATGTATCAAACCCTTTCTTTTATTATTATTTGTACTAGCAGACAGTGTTAGCCTGTTCTTGTGTAAAGTTGCTTATGAATCGCTGTACCATGTAAACTTTCGGCTAGGATTGTTATATTGGTTGTTTCTTCCTCACACCTAACATAAATAATTGTTAGTTCTTTTAACACTAATATTCCATAGGTAAAACCAAGCAATTAATAGTTGGTAGGTCCTTCTCCAGGACAACTCATGTATAAACCCATTACCTAATAATAATAATAATAATAATAAATGGCATTTATATAGCGCATTTCCAGTGAGAAAAACATTGCTCAATGCGCTTT
>JAUEKS010364782.1:0-11397 GCA_031762815.1 Tylodina fungina | reverse complement strand
TCTATCTTTCTATCCATCTATCTATCTATCTATCTATCTATCTATCTATCTATCTATCTATTATATATAATTTAAATCTTCGTTTGTCGTTTGTATTATGCCTAGATCTATTTGTTGATTAACAACACTGTTTCCGTTCTGTTTAGTTTCATCCACCTCTTGTCACATTCACATATTTCTCAGATGACCCTTTCTTTCTTGCGCATTACCAGATTTTCAGTGTAGGTCTCTACCATACTATCTTACCAAGACCGATGAAAAAGCTATGGAACTCCTTCTATTTGTTCTTCGCTATATTTGTCTGAGATCAACTTAAGATCTAATACTGCGTCCAGTATTACGAAACTAACATCTACGACGCCCCGGTGATCCTTTTGCTTACTGTATTGAGAAACCCCAAATGAAAGTAAATAGCAAGTGAGGCAAATTATTATCCAGACCTCTGATAATGTAATGTTCAGGCGTGGGATGCTTGTGGGAAGCATGTCAGTTAGGAAATTCCTTCGGAATGCCTCCTTCAATCGTTTAGGAAGCAAATACGGACAAAAATCCACGATCGAGAGCATGGGTGAAGGAGAATGCACAAATGGTCACACTGGACAAGAATTTTTATTGGGATTGGGCGGTGGCTGAGAGTTTGATCAGGTTGACCTCCATATCGTGTAGGATGGAGGTCGGGTGGGGTAGGGGTGGGTTGGGGTGGGATCGTGTCACTTAGGCAGGTCAAACACAGTTGCTGGCCCTTTTACACTAGGGGCCGCTGAAAATTAACTATAACGACGGAAGCAGGATATTTGCTCACTCTTCTGTACTGAAAGTTGTGGGGAGCAGACGTGCGTTTGGGTCTATCTGACTGCGAAATGATATTGGAGGGCCCAAAGATTGATCTTGGTTGATCAGTGCCTTACTGTCTGCTCGTGGTAAAAATGTTTAGCTCTTTATTTGTAGAGCCCGGAAGGTGAGTAGATCTCTCGATTTCATCACGATCAGCAGTGTCCGGACACGGATAAAAGGTCTGTTCGTGTATAGGTGGACGGGGTGTCGTCAAAGTAGCACTTCGTGTGGGTGGGATGCAAGGGGTATAACTAGAAGTACTTTCAGAGAAAGGGGGAGAGAGGGAGGGAGAGAGAGCGAGAGAGAGAGAGAGGGAGAGAGAGAGAGCGAGAGATAGTGAGAGAGCGAGAGCGAGAGAGGGGAGCCGAGACTTAGAAAGCACGAGACGGAGATGCAGAGAGAGAGACAGATAGAGACAAAGAAAGACTGAGAGAGCAAGAGACGGAGAGAGAGAGGGAGGCAGGGAGACAGAGACAAGAAGGGACAGAGACGACAAGTGTGGCGACAGACTCGTATTTCACTGTTCTGTGTGATTTTTCAATGTCTGTTCTGGGATATACTTCACGATGAAGTTTCTTTTTTTCTACAAAAGTTATTAATTATACAATTTCTGGAATGTTCTTAACCATATTATTTTAAAATGTTCTCTCTACAACTGATTGCTACAACGTTTTGCCGGCATTTCCTACAATCGGTCATTCTGGCGTATCCTTCAGCCCACGTGTCCCGACCCGTGCGAAAACCACCGTGAGTTTGACTCACCAACCGCCAACCAGGCAACACGGAAACGAGGGAAGAAAGGTGGACTGAGAGAGAAAAACAAACGGCGGAAATCAAGACCATACCTTCCGTCCATTATGTTTACAAACTAAAACACAACGCCAGTGTAATAAGTTCGACGAACTCTCGGCATGCTGTCGATATCAACACGAATATCGTGACTCTTCCCTTGTCGCCTTTGAATGAATGACGAGTTTTACATCCTTTTCAACAAATGTAAGGTTACATCAGAGGTGGGACCTACGTTTTAAGCGTCCACCTCCGAAAGGACGAGGCGACTCCACATGAACCGTGAGCCAGAGAAAACTGAAAATAATCTCGGGTGAACCTGGGCTCGAACCAGCGACTTTCGTCTTCTGAGATGAGTGTCTTACCGTTATACCACAAAGACTCCCCTTCTCGCCTTTATCGAGATGTGGTTCGACTCGAATATTAAGAAAACTGCGCCTCATGCTCTGTGAATGGCTTTGCAACAATTCGAAACGACCGTACTGCATTGTCAGGAAAAAAGGACGGGGGAGATGTGTGCCTTTACATAAACAACAGGTGGGCACACACCAACAACGTCGCTGTGAAGGAACGGCTATGCACACCAAATATGGAATTACACACAGTCACTATTCGGCCCTACTTCCTGCCCCGTGAGCTCCCCAGCGTGGTGGTCAACGTAGTGTATATTCCACCAAAGACCACGCAGCTGCAATTGAGGTCGTGACATCCCGAGTCAGTGAGCAGGAGAATCAGTTACCGGACGCCATCAAACTTATTTCAGGCGAGTTCAACCACCGACGCTGACACATTACCACCAATATTATTATGTAACATGTCCAACCAACCCGTTTAGATAACGCAGTGGATACGTGCTACGGAAATGTCGTGGACGGATACAAGTTTCTCGCCCTACCACCACTCGGAGACTCGGATCATAATGTAGTGCAGCTGATTCCCAAGTATCGGCCAAAACGAAAAACCAACACAACCTATCGAAAAATCAAAATATGGGACAACGAAGCGACAGAAAACCTGCCGGACTGCTTTGAAAAAACAAATTAGGACATTTTTAAAGATACCTCCAAAACCCCTTCAATACCTATAAGACTTGCATGTACGTGCACCAAAGTGTCAAATTTTCGTACATGGACGTACATGTACGTCCCTAAAATCTCAGAGATCTAGGTTCCAAAACACCATGCAGGGCGTACCCGGACATCCAGTAGAAAAGTCTCTAAAATAGCTAAAACAACTAGAGCCGAAAAACCGCCCAAATCATTTAGTCAAGAGTCCAATCTGGCAGCAACGCAATGTATTAGGTAGATTGTAGACTACTGGTGACAGTGACAGCACGACAACTCCCTTGGCTAACGAACCAAGCACATCTTCTGGTCCTCAATACAGGCCACGAAGATCGCTTTTTGACATTGGTTTACTATTTGCTGATGGTTCTGATGATGAATTAGATCTGGATCTAGACTTGGGATCAGAGTATGAGGTTTCACAGGCAAGTGAAGAGTCTGATAGACCTAGATCTGGTGATGAGGATGTAGTGAAAGATCATCGGGCTGGTGATTCTGATAAATCTAGAGATCTAGTGGGCCAAGTAGTAGAAAGAATATAGAGGGCCTAGCGTAATCTAAAGGCTCATTCAATTATCTTTCAGAATATATAAAGTTTTATTGAGTTTACTTTTATAATAAGGATGTCACAGCTATTTGAAAAACTGCTACCCAATTCCCTACGTAAACTGGAACCAGCGTTACTAACAATAGCGTCGTCAAGTGGACTTGAAAACCTTTCGTAACGAAGGGATTAAAAAGGCACTTAAGTACAAATTTAAGTACAATCTAAAAATGTACTTATGTACATTTGAAGTACTTTTTTAAGAAGTACTTATGTATACATTTTGAGTATTTTCTACTGATATGCTAAAACACTTCAGTGTTAATGCAAAACATCATATTGAAAAACAGATCCAGTATATTTGAAAAATCAGACAATTTATTACTAAAAATGTAAACAGTAAACAAAGCTTTTAAATATATATGCTGAACATACTGGAACAGGTCCATGATGAAAATGAAAAAAATTGCGTAAGTAAGACAATGTTAAAATGTGAACAAATGTAGGCTAAGTCCGTCATGTATGTCGAAACCACCTCAGCCCATTGGCAAGGCACAGTTTCACTCTGAGTTGCGAGTCCCAACATCTACCCAGCTACTGAGACAAGAGCAGTGATGCAAACAGATGAAACATTGAAAGAAGACACTTAAAAAAAATTCCTTCTTCCTTCTCATTACATCTACATATAAATCTAGATCTAGAGCTATATTGAATGTTAAATCAAAAGAATCATAGAGCTGCTCATTTCTCCTATATTGTCCCAGGCAATGTAGATGTTGGGATTGGCTGTAGAGTAAAAAGTAGTTGTAGGGGTTCACAATGGAGTTAAAACAAAAGTGAGCCCTAGCCCGTGGGAAATTCGCCTTGGTATTAGGCCTACGTGTCATTACGAAACGTTTGCACATCCACGGTTCCACGTTGGCTGTTTGTCGGCTGCAACTCCCTCCTCATCCCCCCCTATTCTCTCTGTTCATAATTTTCTCCCTGTGTGTCCACATCTCTCCTACCCCTATTACTATTACATTACATGACATAATTATAGCCTTCGGTTAATGTCACCCGACACTAACAGATCTTTTGAATTTGGAATTTAAACTAGATTTCTAGGTAGAGCTAGCTTGCCTATAACTACACTTCTGGTTCGTTGAAACTGAGGGTGTGTTTGGTCGAAAAGATATTTAATACAGCGTATTTCTGAAGACCAAAGTGACATCCGATTCCGTTCGTCGCCACAAAAACAAGGGCTGTTTGTCTAATAATTCAAAATCAATGTGAAACAAAAACACTTTCCGTTTGCCATCACTTACCCTTTCATTGGCCCTCAGAAGTAGGCCTTCTCAGTCAAAATGTACTCAAAGTGTACTCAAAAAATACTCAAAAAAGTACTTAATAAAAAGTATTGGAGTTGAGTAAAGTACTGGTTCTCGAAAATGTACCGGAGTGCAGTAAAAGTACCGAAAATTGTAACACAATACAAGTACCGGAGTAGGCCTACTTGTACTCCGTTACAACCAGCTCTAGTCCTGTGCTCACTATAAATACGTTAAAGATTCTTCGTTAATGCAGATTTTCTGAGAGTTGACCATCAGTTTGCAGTCCGGGCAAAATTCTATTGACTTCTTGTTTTGAGAATTAGATGAAGCCCACAGACAGCTGCTCTTTCGACAACTTTCTGAATGTTCACAACTTATTTATGTAGTTGACCGGACACCTATGACTGATAATGAAGAGAAATTAACTTGGAGTCTCTGAAGACTAACCTAACTTACCAGAGTTTAAAGAAAACATGGATAAGACTAAGATTATGTTCTGTTACTTAAGAAAAAGTGATTGGCCCTATGGTGTCTATTTGAAGAATGTTAAACAAATTAATGCAATTCAGTGTAGGATTGTGAGCTCTGGGCTCATAAGAGCGCAGCGGGTTGAGGATTGAATTAATGAAGAATCTCACCTCAAACTCTGAGAGTCCAAAATTCTGTGACACGGACTGAATTCAGTGTTGAGGGTGGAGTTAGACTAAACGGTGGGATACTTTTTGGGAGGACATTGTTAGAAGGCTGTTTTTTATACGAGAGACGTGTTGTTTGCTGACTTTGGATATCTCAAAGATTTGAAGTCGTCCGTGCATATTGAGGGAATCACTGCCGACATAAGGTAACAAAAAAAGAATCAAGTGAACTTAGGGAGAAAGTTTATGAATTATGTTTGATAAGCAAAATTACTTACGATGGAGAAACTTGGACCCTGAGAGAGATCTAGAAGATATGCTGAAGAAAACAGAGAGGAAAATGACTAGGCAGATGACCGGGGTAACACTATCTTAACACAACGCAAAAGGGAGTTTGGTGGCTTTCAGGGGGTCGGTGAGCTTGGTGAGATAGTTCATTAGTCCGTGTTAAAATGGCTGCAACAGAAAATCTGTGAAATTGGACGTTGAGTAGATGAGACCAAGGAAAAGGCCTAAATTAAATTGTACATTAGTAAAGCAGGTGAAGAAATTCAGTGATTTCAGCATGTAGGATAGGATAGTCTGGGTCCAAAGCCGTCTTAGGCTGAACACCTACAAATATCTGAACATCATGGAAAACAGCCATGAAACTTCTTCTTCCAGTAAGTTGGATCACTCAATGGCTGAGTAGTTACTTCAATGCGTACTAAAATTGCGACTCAGTCACACGACCCTTTGAGTAAAAGTACAAATAAAAATAGGAGACAAAGGGTCAATGCATAGGCTATCACAATTAGTTTAAAAAGACTGGGTGCTGACTGTGGTGCTCCAGGATGGAAGTCCTCACCTACAATCCTGGAAAAAGTAGGCCTAGAGTTTAGATCTAGATCTAGAAATCTAGATATCTAGATCCCGATCTACCTGGAAAGAATCTAGGCCTACTCTAGATTTCTAGATCTAAATCGAGAAATCTAATCTAGATTTCTAGATCTAGATAAATCTAGATCTAAATAGGCCTATCTAGATCTAGATCCAGACTCTAGATCTAGATTCCAGAAGCTAAATAAGGTGACATTACGATCAAATTATAATAGGGAATAAAATCGTCCACCAACCTTTTAGGACGACACTAACGGAATCAAATGATACTAGATTTAGATCTATATTTAAAAAAAAATTTTTACCATTAATATTGTAATAGGGCCTAGATCTACAGATCAAATTTTAAATTGTTTTTTTTTTTTACTTGTCTATAAAATGATGTATGAGCCGCAATGATTTTAAGTGTGTTGAGTCACTAAGCGTGACTGCGAAAGTCCTCAATGTAGTGAGGCTGCAGCCTAATTGGAAGAAGAAGAAGGAATTTATATCGCAAATCTGGTGAAATTTACAACATTCAAAACACCACTTTGGCTTAACCCTTTCGCGTTTAACCCGGCCGAAACAGAACAGTATTCTTTTCAATACCGAGTAGATGCACCTCAATCTGAGATCTTATCTGTGGGCAAATCACCGATCTGGGCGGGGCTGAAGACATGCCACCTAGCCACAGCTCCAGAGATTGTTAAATTGTAATTGCACAATACCTTTGGCCGGTGTAGAGATACGCTTCACAACCTGCCGTTTGTGGCTTACCGCTCCCGTGTCAAGCAATCACATATGCAACAGGGGCCATGTGTTTTTTCGGTAGCCCGAGAGACCCACGCTTCCTGACTTGCTAATGCACAGACCTGGGAAGGACCAAAGACATGGTCCATCTAAAGCCGACCAATCACTAGACAGGTGGTCAGA
Source organism: Tylodina fungina (assembly GCA_031762815.1). Lineage (NCBI taxonomy): Eukaryota > Metazoa > Mollusca > Gastropoda > Umbraculida > Tylodinidae > Tylodina > Tylodina fungina. The sequence goes on along the minus strand of JAUEKS010364782.1, from coordinate 4,427 downwards.
GGCGATCCTTGTGTGGAGAGTTGCAATGAGTTGCGCAGGGAAATCTCGATAGGAACGAACGGGGGGTGAATTGGGGCGGGGTTTCTGGGTACCTTAGATCTATCAAGATTCAATGTGGGTGGGGAGGATCAGATAACCTGTAGGAGCCCAATTTGCGAAAAGGAGTCTTAAACAGCTAAAACTCAGTTACTTCTTGAACACGAAAGGGTTAAAATAGCTCCCCATTACGAGGATGCTCTGCACGCCAATCTAGTATTGTTGGTGATGATAAGCTTACACTGGGAGTTATTGCTTAAAATACTTTTATTGATATGTACATTTGCAGGGGCACTCCTCGAGAAGATGTCTCTTCTGTACAAAGCCAACTTCAAGCCATGCAGAATCAGACAACCCAGAATTCACTCCAGCTGAATCAGGTCATGACTTTACTTGAGCAGATGGTCTCAGCTCAGCGTGAAGGCAAACCAGAAAAACAGGAGTAATTTGGGGACAATTTTCAGGTTATGAACAAAAACAAATTTAATTTAATTTATAAAAAGGTTAGTTTTGAAGTCTTAATTTAATAATTGATATTTAAATGTTTTTTTTTTTTATGTGGGAGACGTGTTGTTTGCTGATGGTGGTATAGAGGTCTTTGGTTATCTTAAAGATTAGAAGTCAGTTGTAAAAATTCTTAGTTGACTAAATGATCACAAAATTGATTAATATAGACAAATATAATGTTTATGTTATTCATTGTCTAGTTTTGTTTTTATCACCCATTATGATCAAATAAACATCCATGCAACAAGGTGGAAACCAATGTCTGCTTAGGGCATCTAGAGTTGACAGTTTCTGTATATTTTGGATTCGCTCAACAATTCTTTATGAAGAACTTTCTGTTAGCTGACAGTGAGTCAGTTACTACAAATATAGCCACAACTTTTTATGAACAGGGATTTTATATCCCCCCGCCCTTTTTTTTATCAAGTATTGCAAAATAACTGATTGAATGTTACTGCTTTTGCGAAGATTGTTTTCCTTCCTTCTTGATAAAAATAATTTCATAAATTGTATTACAGAACACATATCAAATGTATGAAGAGAATGATTAATAATGTGCTTTTTATGAACAATTTTTAAGCATCTCATATGTAGGTGATCTTTTAACAATGAAACAACAGAATGAATGATTGAATGACTTGAGTTTAACACCCCTTTTCAACACCTTTAAGGTTATATCAGAGGTGGGACCTATGTCTTAGACATCCATCTCCGATAGGACACATGAGCCAGGGCCAGAGAAAACGCTGAAAAAAATCTTGGCTGAACCTGTCCTTGAACCCGCGGCCTTCGTCTTCTGAGGCGAGTGTCTTAACTACTACACCACAGAGACCCCCTTAAACAGAAGAATGAGAGGACGATAATAATGTAATCATATCGTATGCACAATTCATTTGGGGTTTATACATCTATTTATGGGTTCAGTCAACACTTATATGATAAGAGATATACCAAACTCTACAGCTAATTGGTCATCAGTTTCATGACCATAGAATCTACAGATCTGGCAGTCAAATTGTAGGGTTCCCTTGTGATGACCATGGAAGAAAAGCAGAAGAAGGTTAGGGCTGTCCTAATGGCTTTTGAAAATTGAGGAGTAACGTCCACTGTGTGTCCTTATTCAGGATGCAGGTTCTTGAGCTAGAGTCCAAGATTGCTATGTTTTAATAATTCCAGCATATTATACCATAATAAGCCTCAGATTTGTCATACAAATCTTGTTGGCCGACAGCGTAGCATCACAGAGATGCACATAGGTTTTTTTATTTCACAATGTATATCATAGCATAAAAAGCTGCCTAACCCTTTCCCCACCTCTCAAAAGAGAGATCTCATGTGTGATAATGATGTCTTGGTCAAAGAGAAACCAGCATTTCTGTTAAATATAACAGTAGTCAAATTCTTTCCCTGCACTAGTATCTTGAAATGATCATTTGCTTCATGCTGTGAAAAACATTATAAAAACAGATATATGTATCAGAAATTAAAAGTAATTTTTCTAAAAGCATGTATTTGGTTTGCCTTAGAAATTAGAATGGTTTTTGCTTCTTTCTTTGTCTGTATATATTATATTGCAAGTGTGGAACAAAAACCTGTTATAATAAAGAGGGAGCCGTTCATTAACAAATGACTCATTATGTGTGCATTTTGTAAACATCCTGTGTTGACCCTTATAACATGTTTGACTCAAGTGAGGGACAATATGAACATTACAATGACACATGTGAGAGGTTAAATCCTCACCTTGTTAGTTGTCTGTTAGTGTCAAGTTGAATGATTTTATGCTTTTCTGATCAAATTCAGCACTTACGATGAAGCACATTTGAAAAAACTATATATTTCTGCATTTCTGCGGTGTTACATTTTTGCTTATACTTGTCAGGGAATATTTCTTGTCAATACTCTGTGATGGTGTTATGAAAGTCATTTTAATTTACTGGAAATTTTATTTGCTGCTCACATTTTTACCCTTTTACCGTAAGTGCCAAATATTACTTGGGATCTCTTTCTAAGAATGAGATGTGATGCCAATTAATATATAGTCATCAAATTTTTAAGATTGTATTCAATTAAAATCTCCATCAGAGATCCGGAATATTTGTAATGAGATGTATATTCTAACACTGAGGATTTGTATATGTGTGTTATCTTTATGCATTGGTGATTACATGTCTTGGGTTCAAAAGGTAAATAGAACTTTACTAGACCCCATTATATGCTTGTATAATACAGGTGGACAGCTTTATATGCTACTTCTTTTTCTAACTGCAGTAAATTTGTACGGGCTTACTATCATATTCTATGTAACAATGTTAACTTTTTGTAAGAAAATCAGCCTTAAACTGAGTATATTAACTTTGTAAAGATTTGCTCCTTTTTATAATTACCTTACTTTAATTTTTATTAATTTCTTGTGTGAAGTACTTAAAATACAAATTTTCATGGTATGGTAGTTTTGTGAGACATACTCTTTGTTCTGAGTGCAAAGCATTGTGATTGTTGTTTAATATTTTATTGCTACATTTGAATAATTGAATGATATTTGAACACATTTTAAAAACCTTGTACGAGTCCTTGAGTGAAATTGACAATTGACATAATGATGGTTAACAAATGTTGTACAAAGCGTACTTTTGAGGTCTTCAATTTTATTCATGGATAGTACCGAGATATTAGGCATTAATAAAGCCATCGAAGTAATTCATTATGAAAAATAAAATATGTGCTATGCTAGGAATATCGTTTTCAGCCATTGTGAGCAATGTGACTCAGATATTAAGCACATCATTGCCATTCACTCACAGACACTTCCTAGTGCTGGGTTATGACATCAGCTGGTACAATTCCCCAATTGTCATGAGGTTGCGCTCAGTGGAGAATTCTTTTTGGTTTTCACTGGATCCAGAAACCGCAGGCTTCGCACTTAACTACATTTGTACACTGAACTACTCTTCTCGCAGACACAACAGGATCAACTTCCCTTCTTATGCGTATCACCCCACTCATCTCCACAGAACCTTAAATCTTCTCAGAATTTATCTTTATCTTCAAATCCCTGTAAGTTGGAACCCTCTTCCAAAGCCGCAATCAATTTCTCTACAATATCAGCTAGAAACCATAAGGTCATCTTCATAGTGAATATCCCATGGTAAACATCTATTCCCCTCTTTTGAAAGTGCTTACATAGCTATGATAAACAACGAAAAGGACTCAACACTACCCTGGTACACACCAAATCTCATCTGAAACACATCTGATCGGCTGCCTGGGCCATTGTTCTAAAGCTTTTTGCACCTCTACCTCATGTATGTAATAGAAGTATTCTTTAACTGTGGCAGCCTCACTGCGGTTATTCCATTCATTTTCAATATTAGATAAGTAGTAAGTAGTCTTTTCGAGCCATTCAGCTCATAGGGCCAGGGCTTATCCCGGTTTCAGTAGCATGATGCGGAGAGTGGCAAATTTTATCCTTAACTTTCCGAATAGGATGCTAGTCTATCACAGAATACTTTCCAGCTGAAGTTATATCCTTTTTCACCTGGGTCGATTGAAGCAACAGGGGTAACTTTTCTTGCCTAAGGAAAACACATATGCTGCCGGTGGGCTTCAAACCCGATGCCTTTGTCTGCAGTCCAATGCTCTACCACTAAGCCATTGTGTCCCCCCGATATTGAATAGGTTATTCATGTAATTCTTTCTCATACAAATTGTCCATTCTCTGAATCATCATCATCATCATCATCATCATCATCATCTTGAGCCCTGCCGGCTGGCGTTGGCGATCATGGTTCTCCAATTCTCTCTATCACAAGTGAGCGACAGTGTTGCTGGTTTTCGAACTCCCATGCATGTTGATAGACTGTCAAGAATTTTCTCTCTTGTTC
>JAUEKS010364672.1:0-11399 GCA_031762815.1 Tylodina fungina | reverse complement strand
TGGACGATATGGTTCTATCATATATGGGGCAAATAAATTGGGGACAATATGGCAATGTTATACTCAATGCACTGTCTTTCTGGCAGTATGTGCAATTCTTTGAGGATGGGTGTCACATGATGCCTTTTTTTTTCTTTTTGACTATTACTATTAGCCTTGCTGCACAATTTTGTACAATTTTAAGCTTTGGGATCCCAGCCCATAGCGAATTGCAGTAGTCTAATTTGGACACAACAAGAAATGATATCAGAGTTACATCAGATGTGCGATAATGTCGAATGGTACCAATTTTCCGACGCTGAACATAAAACTGTTTACACAGGGAGCTGATGCTGGATGACATTGTCATGTCAGAGTCAAGCCAAACTCCACGTACATAGTTATAACGTGGCCATTCATATTTACTTGGAGTGGGGAATTATCTAGAAACGTTTGGGACTTCTTAATTAGCATTATTTCATTATTTTCTCATCATTCAGTTTTAGCTTGTTACTGTTCATCCATTCTTTTGCCTCCTAGATACAACTCTGTGTTATAAACAATAATTCAGAGATATGATCAGCTGTATCAACTTTGTAACGTTATTGGCTACTTTTGAAATTGGCTACTACACCTGTCGTCAACATAAAAATGATATTTCATGTCATAGTTTTCAAAATTTGGGCAATGGGTTGTATGTACAGAGTTAATAGGATCGGGCCAAAGACCGATCCCTGACGGACCCGGTTCAAGAGGGGTGCCTCTTCATTGGATGGTACATCTGTCACTTCGATTACGAATATATTAATCAAACCAAAACTGTGCAGTGCCTGTAATGCCAAGAGTAATTATAATATTTCATAATATTTCATGATCGATCAAGTCAAATACAGTTGAAAGATCCAAAAGAATGAGAACGTACACGTTTCCGGCATCTATTTCATTCAAGATATCACTACAGGTTTTGAGGGTTGCTGTTTCAGTACTGTAGCTTACTTTATATGCCGCCTGGTACATTGCACTTAAATTGTTCGTTGCAATGTGATCCAAAATTTGCCCCATTATTACATTTTCAAGAATCTCTGATAGAAAAGATAGATTTGACACGGGTCTGAAATTTTTCAATCTGTTTTCATCCAAGTTTCCATCCTTTAAGAATGGGTTTAACTCATAGCTTTCTTAAAACAATTGGCTACTACACCTGTTTTGAGTGAATCATCAATAATTAATGGAATGACTTGCGGAAGAATAGTATAAGTATCGTATATTCTTTAAATAGTGTTGTGGGAATGGGATTTAATTCACAAAATTTAGATGGGCATTTCTTGATTTCTTTTTCTGACCTCCCTACAATGATCAAGAAGGGTAGGCCTACCATAAGAAAGATAGAAGGAAGAATATTGGTGTCGATTTCACACAATCGAGATTATGCCTTACAGTCTTGATTTTTTTTTCATAAAAAAGGATGTAAAAGTTTTACACAATTCATTGCTGCTGCCTAGAGGACAAACGGAACATTTTGTTTTTCCCAGTAGTCGGTCACTTAAAGCAAAAAGTTCCGTACACTTACATGACTTGACATTCCCAAATTTGTTAATAAAAAGGAAACGTTTTGTTGTTGTAATAACTTTGTTTGCCTTGTTTCTAAGTGATTTAAATTATCTCTATCTACTGTTAAGGATAAATTCCTCCAACTTCTTTCTGCACATCTCCGTTCTGTCCTGGCCTCTTTGATAGTGAGAGAAAACCAGGGTGTCATGAGCAAATAAAAGCTCCTGCTTTTACTGAAATTGAAACGGTCAAAATGGAAAGGGGGGGGGGGGTCAGCTTTAGGATGAATGGCCTTTATTACAACGCTATCGGACGTTTTGTGGAAGAATATTCCCGAATCTGCTGGGGTTTTAGGAAATACAATTTACCGTTACTTAGTTTCGATCGCTTCTAGGTAGATCTAGAGGTGTTTGGCATTACGCAGGCTTGCTTGACTGATGTGTATACTGAAATAAAAGCCTTCGGTGTAATATATTTTTTATGTGCTACGATAGCTTCTTAGGATAGAAATTTTAGTTTAAATGGTCTACGTTCATTTTATAACAGGAACGATATTAAATACAGTTCATAGTTCATAAGCATGCATACAGTCTAGTCAGAAATCCAACTTGAAAGATCTGGGTCGCAAGTTATCGTCGAGAAGCAACCAGATCTCCTCCTTTTCTTCTTCTTTATATATACTAGTCAGACTAAGTATTACTGTCAGTGCGCATGTCGAAGTGATTGGATTTAGAGATCTAGTCTGCTGTTGTGAATTGCAGAGCATTCTTAAAGGTATCTATATTACTACTGCTCTTAATGTAGGGGTCAATTTGTTCCACAATCTGAAAGTGTCTGGGGAAAATGATACAAATTACTGTTAACATTGGAGGCTGGCAAACTGTATGTCTGATATCCCGACTGCCTGGTTGACCTTTTATCAGGATTGGTCTGATATTGGTGTAGTGGTACTGGTATAGTAGTGAGCTCATTTATTCCTTTAACTTTAATGAAAGTTGTGATTTTTATTCTGGCTCTCTGTTCTTCTAATGATATCCATCATAACTTTTTTAAGTTTAATGATGTCCTACCAGATATGAAAGTGTAGTCAATTACAAATCTTGCTGCATTTTCTGTACTTCTTCTAGTTCTTGTATTTGATTTTTTTTTTGTGAGGGTCCCATACACAACAGCCATATTCCAAAATAGGTTTTACAGGGGCTTTAAAACACTTTTCTTTGATGGGTTTTGAACAGTGAGAGATATTGCGTTTTTAAAAGGCGAGGGTGTTATTTGCCTTTTTGCAAACGGCTTTTTTTTCTTTCCATTGGAGTTTGCTGTCAATAATTACTCCAAGGTATTTGGCATGATTTGTTTCAGATAATGATTTGTTGTGGATATAATATTCTGTTTGAACAGGTTTTTGTTTGTTTGTGAATCTTAATACCTGACATTTTTCTGGGTGGAATTCCATTTTCTATTTTTCTTCCCATTCATGTCTCTGGATCCAGCCATTGGTGACATTAATGGTATGGGGAGTTCCGTTGTCATGTTGCAAAATCACGCCAAGGGTCAGTTGCCCTGGTCTTTTTCGGCGCAAAGCTTTTCTTAGTTTGTCATGAGTTTGGCAGTATCTCATGTCGTTGATTGTTTGTCCTGGTTCAAGGATGTCAAACAGCCAAACACCTTGCATATCCTAGAAAACTGGCCTTGTTTTTTTTATCTGATTTCCCACTCTTCAACTTTTTTGGTGTTGGTGAAGAGGGATGTTTCCACATTATGGAATCGCATTTTGTCTCTGGGGATCCAGAGACAGGGATTGGAAGTTTTACCTCACCCCTCCCACAGTCTGGACTTAACACCATCTGATTATCATCTTTTCGGACCAATGAAGCACTGTCTGGAAGGGACTCTATTCACCGATGATGATGAGCTTGTGGGGGCTGTCCGAGACTGGCTGCAATCGCTCGACGGAGATTTCTCCAAGCAGGGCATCTTCTCCCTGGTCCTACGTTGGGAGAAATGCATCACTTGTAACGGTGATTACGTTGAAAAATAAAGCAGCAATCAAGTAATCTGGGTTTTTTTTTATAAGAACCAATCCAAATTTGTTGAATCTATGGCCATTTTCCGGCTTTTTGTGCGACAACTCTCATAGTATCGGGCCAAGGACAAGAGGGGCGTCTCTGCGTTGGATAGCACATCTCTCACTTTGACTTCCTGTACTCGATTATGAAGATATGACTCAAATCAAAACAGTGCAGTGTCTGTAACACCAAAAGTAATTCGAAGTCTCTGAAGTACTATTTCATGATCGATCAAGTCAAATGCAGATGAAAGATCCAAAAGAGTGAGAACGCACACTTTTCCAGTATCTATTTCATTCAAGATATCACTACAGATTTTGAGGTTTACTGTTCTGTACTGTGGTTTACTTTATATGCTGACTTTTATATTTCACTTAAATTGTTCTTTGCAATTTCATCCAAAAATTACCTCATTACTATTTTTTCTAGAACCTTTGATAGAAACGATTTATTTGACACAGGTCTGAAATTTTTAACTTTAACCCAACCACATTAAGAATAAGGAATTATGATGAACTAAAGCTAACAGGCACTCTGCTATAAGGTTCAATGGGCCTGTCTCATTTCCTTCCTTCGTCCCACATTCGTCTTTAATTGAAATAGAGAGAGAACTGGCACTTACACCAGAATACCACCATAGACATAGTTAAATGCAAGTGTCTGGGAGCCAAAGGTGTAGTACCCTGACAATGCTAATGCGTTACTCGGTCAAAGTATCAAGCTTGCAAGTGGGCGGCAAGCCCATCAGTATGGATGATAGGTAGAAAGCACCTTGTGCCGAGATCCGTGTGTTTAATTGCGAGATTGTTGTGAGTGTTAAAGGATGGATATCTGAGTCGACATTTGTCTTATATAAAGCATTTCAAGACACAGTAACATCACCATTGTTGCACTTGTCATGGCAAATTCTTCCCTTTCTCGGCTTCCTAGTGACCAACAGAACATTCTCATAGTTCCTCTTCGCTCATTGCCTTTGTGAGCGGTAGACCTTCTTAGCTATTTATTTGTTATTATTAATGTTATTATTATTTATTATTAATATTATTACTATTATTTTACAATTGGTCACTTAGAGTAAATTACCAGCATCCGGTCACCTGGTGACTCAATCATTATCCGGTCAAGTGCACTAAAACTTCCATTTGCCGCTGTCTGAGCCAATAATCAACAATGAGGCTATTCAGAAGCGACGTATCTTCACAAATACATAGCGTTTCGTTTCGTGGTTGATTCCGATTGTTCTTTCATTTCTGCAGTATTTTTTTATTTTTTACCGGAAATGGGAGGAAAAAATCAGTGACCGGATGAAAGTGAGCGATGAACCCAGTTTTCATGTGAACTATAGGCCTCTAGATCTAAGGATATTAAATTATTATGGGTATTTTAATTATTATAATTATTATTATAATTATTATGTGTACATGTGTGTGTGTGTGTGTGTGTGTTGTGTGTGTGTGTTTATAAGCGCTTAATAATTTTTTGCTGGGCCGTGACCGGATATTGGTAACAAGTGACTGAATAGATAAAAATAAAATAATTCTTGTGACCGGAAAGTAAAAATTTGCTGACTCCGATTGGTCATCTTGTAGTCATGTGTACAAACGAGATTTTTGCGAGAAGCGGATCCAACGAATCAACCAATGGCTGAGCTTCTACATAGCACTCAGGTCTTCCTAACATAATAAATTGCCTGGAAAAGCACAGCCATTGTATGAAGGTGCTATTTTTAAGTATTTTATGTCAATGTGATTGGAAGAAGGTAACTTACTCTAGCCGTAGTATGTGACACGCTGTGATTACTGGTTGATAAGTGGAGTGTCAGTGAATACTTGTAATCTTAGAGTTCAATCATCCTAGTGACGTCCAGCTGAAATTATTGGTCCTATTTAACCCACTGACTACCATTGTCGCACATGTGCGATCGAGTCGCACTTACGGTAGCATACAATTATCGCAAATTACGATTCCGACATTGACCGCTCAATAACTACTATAATATTGCAGCTACGCGATTACGGTATTTTCCCGTTGGAAAAGCGATCTATCCTTTCGATTTTTTTCCCTTTTGATCTTGGATTCGCCGAAAAGATTTTTTTAATGAATTTTTACCGCTAGGCACTATCGGTCGTCTCAATCTACCGAATTCAGTGGAAATCAAAAGTAGATCGACGCTTTGCTGCTTGCATTGTTTACTTCTTTGTGTTGACACTATGGTGCAATCATGAGGTGTTTTTTAAAATGTTTTTGGCTCATGGAGACCAAGTTAATTGTGCCTCGGAATACTCGGAAAAGATTTTTGTAACCCAATTTTGACCTTCTTTCTTACACTCATTAAACAAAAAGTATTGAAGCCACACATAAGATTTTTATGTCATTAAAAAGTTTATTTCAATCTCTATAACATATTCAAATATCAAAACAAAGTAACCGCAAACAAAGTTTTTACAGCAATAATTAAACATGTAACATTTTGCTGGTACCGGGGTCAAATGAGGTCTCGAGAACCCAATAGTCAGTGGGTTAAGCCTTATCAGAAAAAGGCTATAAGCTAGGAGGTCCCGTGTATAAGTCACACACATTTCATTTAAAAATTCTTCGGCATTTGAAAATCAAAAATGCACTACTGCCTGGGCAATTATTTCTACATTCTTAAGCTCCGCCCATTATTTCCTGTCATCCCCACGTTGTTGATCCTCGCCCAGCCACTGAAGTGTTGACTCAAATAGGGAATGTTCGAGTTCAGGAAAGCATTCGGCTGTTTAAAACAATCTGAAACTCGAGAGAAGGACTATTTTTTCGTTGTGGCGACCTTTATAAAAAAGGGAAAAGCTGAAAGAAGAAGAACATAAGTAATATGTAAGAGAAATGTTCAGTTGTTCCAAGAAACTGGTCGTATGTACAAATAAATTATGGGAGGGATTGCTTTTGCAGGTTTGATTCTGTTTGTGTGTGTGTGTGTGTGTGCTCATATGTGTGCATGCATGTGTGTTTGTTTGTTTGTTTATGAAGTCTGAAACATTCCGCTTGGCTTTAGGAAGGGCATCAAGTCATAAGACCTTTGATCTAAAGCAGCTGAGAAAGGAATCTTTAATTAAGGTAGCAGGATCCTATAATACATGTTTTTTTGTATTCAGTATATTCAACTTTACCCATATGTATGTAACTATACCTGATAAGAAATTTTTCTGCACCAATAAAAATTTGAATATGCAAATTAGGTATCCAATATGGCCGCCGCAAGTGAAGTATATCGGCATGATTTAAAACACTATATCTCAGTAACCTTTCATACTTTTTGCATTAAACTTTCAGGATATCTTATTCAATATCTAATTTATGTCCTGAACCTAAAAAAAACCAGCAATGAAAAGAAGACTGCCTTTTTCTATTGAGGTGGAAAAATGATAGTCAGATAAGAGAGGAAAAAAACCACCTAATCATTTATGCATAACTGATAAAACAAAAAAAGAGTTCTAGTGATAGACAGTTAAATTGTGGTTTAGGACATGCAGCATTATATTGGCAATAAATACTCCAAATTTCAATGAATTATCTTTAGTGGTTCATTCACAATCATGTTTTGAAAAAAACATATTGAAGCCTGAAAATGCGAATATGAGAAAACGGACATATATGTTTGAAACGTAACATAAGAAAGAGACGTTTTGTAGATAATGGCTTATTTCAATGGCCCCCTAGGATTGTACACATCCCCTTCCTTGTCCTTGGTGCTGTCTTGGAAATCCTTCTTGATGGCTCGGAGGGTCTTGCGATGCTTTTTTGTCGTCTCCAGGCTCTTCCGCGAGGAATTCTCTAGCCGCTGGTTGTCCCCATCACGACACATTTTACATGACAGGGTCCCAATTTTAATTCCAAGTTTACTCTCTCTCATCTTCAATAGTTTCTCTTCAGTATCAGATTTTACTACATCTAGATCTGATCCTACCTCTTTTGTTGTCTTCACCTCCTCTCTCCAAGGACAGTTCACACACCTGAACCCAAGGTCCAAACAAAATCCAAGCTTTGATGCTAGGTCTAGACCGCAAGAAACACTAAATTCTCCACATTCTGGGCACCTCATGTGACTCGAAATAAATTTATGGCGGATCTCAATATCAAACGGAAAGAAGCAGCTGTCACTCATCCATGTATTTTCTTCATTAGGCTCGTTAATTCTGTTAGATCTAGATCTATCGAAGCGTTCTTCACCACCAACACCACTATCGAAATCTGGATTCTCTCTCACCTCAACTCTGACCTTACCCTTTTCAATACGTTGATTGCCGTGATAACGACGTTTTTTTAAGCTCTACCTCCTCTCTTTTTATCACCCATAGTGAACAAAAATGAATATATAATGACAAAAAAGCACTAATTAAATGAGAAATTGCACAAATCGAATCAGGCACAGTAAAAAATGTGAAGATGAATGAAAACAAGATTGAAATTCAGACACTAGACATCGAAGTGAACGGTTGTAATATTAGAGTTATTTCCTTTAGATTATTCAGCACTATAGTTGTTTTTCTTCTCAATAGTTCCAGTTTTTATTCATTATTGGTATTTTTAGTTTCAAAACGATATTGTAGGTGAAAAATTGGGTGGTAACTAATGTAAACAAACTGTTGTGAGCGTCAATTAGAATGAACCTAGACTCTAGAAAAAAAAAACTAAGCATAATTTCATCATTTCCCCACTTGATTATTGATAACAAGTAGTACAAATAGAGACCAAAAACAGAAAAATGTTTTTTTCTCAATTTCAACTAATATCTTGGATGTGGTGTGTCTGGCTAATCCCTGTAATCAGGTACTGCTGTCAAAAAAGATGTTGATGATGAAACATGATCAGTGTCATCTGTTCACAGGCATTTTGTCGGTTTAGTTTGTAATGTGTCGGTACTACAATGTGTCTTAAAGTTGAATGCATTTGCTTTGAACTTTACATCATCATGACAGAGAATCCAGTGTGACTTTTAAAAATGAATTATACATGGACAAAATTCAACTACCATCCGATTTGACCTTCGGAATTATAATCATCATCTGGGAATAAATGGACAACAAGCTGTTTTTTTCAGATATCACTGGAGTGTCATACTATTATTCTTTATCCCAGCCAAACACTACAAGTACATTCTTGTGGCGCATGCTATTTTGCTCTATATGAGATAAAGTTCGCTCTCAACTGGCAGGTTTCATACCAGATAAAGTTCGCTCTTAACTGGTAGGTTTCATACCAGTTGTATCAACAATTGACCATATCTCGGCTGTGAGGCAAGTGGTTGAGAAGTAATGATAAATTATGGGCAGTTAGGTCTTATAGATGCTTTCTACATGGTAAATCATGAGATCTTGTGGTCAATACTGAAGTCATGTGGAGTTCCCTATAAGTTTGTCAGATTCTTCAAATTCTCATACAGCTACACACAGAGCTATGTATTCGCCTGTTTCTTGCTACTTATTTTGGAGTGATGAGCTGGATTGGCTAAGTGGTTAGAGCACTTTCCTTTCACCTCTGCGACTGGGGAACGATTCTCGTGCAGGGCAATTTATTGCTCTCCTGTCCATGCGCTCTCCAGTCTACCCTACTGTATATGGGTACCTGATCCTCTTCAGGGTCGGTGATGGTAAAGACAGCGAGGGAGAGGACTGAGCACCGCCCTCAATATGCTGGCCCAAGAACACTGAAGGCTCTAACACTTTATTCCCCTACGACCGAAAGGCTATGGGACTACCTTTACCTTTTTTATTTTGGAAAGATATGGTGCAGAATGTTATATGGATGACTGGCAGCATATTCGAATGATTTATTTTGCAACATTGTGATGTAGAATGTAATCTGAGTGGCATATATGTTGGCACACAGGTTTTGGTAGTGAGAATCTGGTGTTTTGCTGATGGTAAGATGATAATTTTATTTAGCTTTTTTTTGTGTTTAATTTTCATTACTATGCAAAAACGCATTGCGCACTTGGGAATTTGGAAAACACTAAGCACATTATGCCATAAATCATTTTTATTTTATCAATAATGATGATAATTTACATTTTTCAGTAATGTAATAAGACTATGCTAGTAAGATAACTGAAGTCAGTAGTAATGAAGATTTAGAAGATAAAATGACAGTGATGTATTTTAAAAACTGAATATTTCCCATTGATGAATAAAAGATTGCAACAAGCTTGAAGCAAGTTTGTACGCCCAGTCCTGGAATCTTTCTGCCTCATAAATGTTGACTTCTCTGTGTATCCTTACCATGGCGAATGATCTTTTTAAAAAAAAACTTCTAATTAATTAAACAAAATTACGTTAAGATATCTTACACGATATGCTTATTCAATGTATCAATATTTATGCGTTATCAATTTTATCAATTTGATGACACAAAAAAACGGAGAAAACAACTGTAAAACTGATGATGTATGGCATTTGTGTTGACTTCTATTAAACTTCAATATTATGATGTGATATATGTGATATGAGTGGCCCGGCGCCGATATGACCTATAGATGTCGAAGGAGCCGTAAAACACCAAATTAACTAACTAACAATATGAGTGGCCTATTTCGTCATTTTGATGACATACAAGAATTCCAATAATCATTAGCAACAATAGACTGTTCCACCATTTGGCTACTGGGAACTAGTGAGCCATTATTTTGAATTGTGTCTAATGTTTTTTGCTCCTCAGAGTGTTAATCCTTATTGGGATTTCTTTGACCTGGCATGGAATGCTTTCTCAGACCATCCTGTCATCCCTCTCAAGGACTTGGATGGGAAGAAGGTGAGAGAAGATTGTAATGAAGTAGGACCAATGATATTTTTTTATGGCCTGCAATAACTTTCATTTATAATTCACATAGTCTTTGGGAGATCAGCTTCTGCTAAAAATAGCTTCTACTAAAATAATATGTCAGACCAGAAAAGATTTACTTGAGACCCAGTATGGAAGAGTGAGGTTACATACCCTGCATGTCATAAAAGCCGTGGGCGCTGTGGTCTAGCAGATAGATCACTGGACTGCGGACCGAGAAGTACCGGGTTCGAGGCCACTGGCCACACATGTTTTTCCTTAAGCAAGAAAATTTATCTCTATTTCTTCATTCAACCCAGGTGAAAATGGGTACAGTTTTGGTTGGAAAAGTATTCTGCGATAGACTAGCATCCTATCCAGAAAGTGATGGATAAAATCTGTCACTGTCCACTTCATGTTACAATATGGCGGCGTTGCTCTGTGGTGGACATTCGGTTCGAAGTAACCAAAATGAAAAATTATCTCTCAGGACAATAAAGATCTAATAAACAATTAAAAACAAAATTTTTGAAGATAAAACTTAGGCCATAATCAGTCAAGTCCGTCATAATTTTACAACCGTTTTCCCTAACTTATCGGTTGTAGTCAATCATGTCTATATTCCTTAATACATATATTTTTAGGGGTTTCTTTCTCATCTGTTTTGAAGCAATGCCCTTCTTAATGCCCACAAAACCCCGACTTTATGTCTAAATCTGATAGGCGTCCAGAGGACTGGGTATAGTGGCTTAGCAATAGAGCTTTGGACTGTGAACCGAGCGGTACCAGGTTCAAAGCCCATCATGGCATTGGTTTTTTTTTCTTAAGTAAGAGTATTTAGGCCTGTTGCTTCACTCAAACTAAGGTAAAAATGTGTACAGCTTCGGGTGGGAGGTGTTCTGTGATAGACGTATCCAATTCAAGGATTCAAAGATTCAAGGCTGAGCTTAAAACTCACCTTTTCAGAATGTATTTGTGCTAGATTGCTTTGTGCTACATGGGATCAAT
>JAUEKS010364671.1:0-17289 GCA_031762815.1 Tylodina fungina | reverse complement strand
GCAATGCAAGGGAACCCCTGGACCAGTGGCGCAGACGTGCACTACTCCCAGCTCTGTGATTTGCCCTCTGATCACACCCAAGTTAGGGGTGCATCTCTACCCGTTATAGAAAGTGCACCTTTTTGTATCAGGCGATGACAGGCGATCTAGGTGGGAATGAGTTAAAATAACACTTACCTTGGCATCGCTGGCAAGGGGCTGCTAGTGAGTCAGGATGTTAGTCGGTACGAAATGTGTATATCAATAAACTTCAAGACACAGTGATCCGAACATTAGGGGCGATATCGCTTAGGAACTGGAAAGGGTTCGGAAAGATGCGCAGAAGTATTGTTTTCATTTTCATGGCACGGGAGGAAGGATAGGACGTGTAGGCAAGGCACGGAAGCTGAAATTCAGTGCTGTTCGGAATGACCCGGCCTGTTCGGACATATCGAACCTGCTCTAGATCTAATTATTCAGTCAAGATCGAATGGGTGAAGGACTGGATCTTGACGTTAGCGTATTTGTTTTTTTAACTGACACGCACCCTTACAAGTGGTAGGGGGCCTACCATGAAAGATAGCCTACATTGGCACTGTCATAATATTGTTGACTGTATGTTAATACAAGGGAAGGGCTGACAAAGCAACCCTAAATTATATCGGCGAATGATTTTTTTTATTTTAACCTTCGGCAAAAATGGCATTTTGACTATGTTGCGAAAATTAGATCTAGATTCTAGATATAGGCCTACATAAAAAGAGGCTAGGCCTATTTAAATTAAAATAAAAAAATTCATAACTTCCTTAACCTGCGTATGACGTTTTTTTCGCTTCGTTTATCTTTAGTTGCCAATGACGGTTTTTTCCGCGTTCATTTCCCCACCCTTTTTCTCCGTTGCCTATGTTGTTCCACGCACGGTGGGTGACTTCAGAAATACCGTACATATTGATGTTCTATTGGTTTAGTTTGACAATAACAACGCTTCTGATACAGATAGATCAGACACTCGTGCCAAAATGCTAATTTGCTTAGGGTTGAACCATTATTTATTGGGGGAATGGGCGGGATCTTATCCATTGTGCTGTCACTGGTCACTCCAGAGCAGGGTTGATTGTTTACACCTTGATACCTTTACAGTCTATAACAATGGACCTTTCCAATATTACTTTATTATTAGGCCTAAAACAAAGAATCCAAATGATTCAGAGACTGGGCACATCGCTTGGGTTTGAATGGGGAAGTGTGCATGTGTGGAAGTGGGGTGGAGGTAGAAGGCTAGGGAAAAAAAGGTGGTGGGGTGGGGGAAATTAGCTTTATGACAGCTTCAAAGTAACTGTTGTAAACCAGACTTGACAGGAGAATGTTGAAATACAGCCGACCACAATAGTCTTGATGGCCAAGCACTCGGTTTGACTTTGAAATGGGGAAAAGAGAGAGAATTTTGCTTTGAGGAACTGTGAGTAAGGGGGGAGCAAGTGTTAGGAGGGGCTTCAACGTAGTTTTTGACTAGATCTAGGGGTAGACGTCTTATGAATGCCATGTTTGACAAAATGTGTAACTAGTGGACATCTACTTAGTTTGAGCCCTGGGTTGCTGTGTTTTTAAGAGTTTAGAGGATGAAGACGAGGAGAGCGGCATTGGAGTCTTAGCCCTCTCGTTATATCACATGAGCCATGCTCTGATTAAAATTATCTGAGATCAAGAAGAGTGTGACATTCATCAGGAATATCATTTATGGGTTGTCAGGTTTGCAGCAGTGCAGTTTGATTGGAGTTCTAACCCTAACTTGTCAACACCTTGAATCTTGAAAGAAGTCAGCTGACAGGCCTGGGCAACGCGTCACGTGGGCTAAGTGAGGTCCAGGCAAGGGGAGCCTAGATTTGGCCGTGTGTTGCTGGGAGGGTTAATATTGACCAATTTTACTGATATTGGTATATTGGTAATAAAAAAAAATTCTACAAGTTTCTGAAGTTTTCAAAAGGCTACCAATTATTTTATAATTTGGGTTCAGACTGCCTATTGGGACATGTGTCCCCGTAGAGACAGCTGCCTAACTCCCACAGTTCGTATTGTGTCTGTTACACACTTCCAAGTTGATGCTCGTCTTGCCTTCACGTGGCTTAGCCTGCCGTGACGTACTGCCCGGCCAGTCAGCTGGTTTCCTTTATGATTCAGGGTGTTGACAACTTAGGGCTAGGACACCAATCAAACTGTACTACTACAAACCTGATTAGGCCTACCCATAAGCACGTTCTATTTGATCTCAAAAAGTTTTTCGTCAAAACGTGACTCTTGTTATATTTAGGCCTAACATGAGGCCTATAGTTCCAATGGCATTGTTGTAGACTTTGATCTTCTTACGTATATTGCAATAGCAACATTTCTACTCCTAGATGTAGTCAAAAACTGCTTTGAAATCCCTCCTCACATGTGCTTCCCACTCCCACACCACTCCCATCCCTCTCTCAAGTCACAATTCCCCAAAGCAAAACTCTTCCTTATTTATTTCAAAGCCAAGCCTAGTGCTTGGACATCAAAGACTATTGTGGTCAGCTGTATTTCAACATTGTTCTGTCAAGTCTGGTCTGCGCTTCATCACTGGACAGCACACAAGCTGCACACTTAATACTACGACAAGCCTAGATCTGCACTAACACATACAAGCACAAAGCGCATTTTTATCATTGCTTTATTCCAAAGCAATAAATACCAACATTTTCTGAGAATATGCCCTAAAAGGCCAGAAAATAACTCACTATCACTACTGTTTCACTTTCCACACTCACGATGTTTGACCATTGTTTTCAGGCTCCCATTGACCATGAGCTTTCTTAGGTTGTCATCTGATTCTTTGAAACTTCAGAAGGAAGAACTGACCAGATCTGACATAATGGATTATTTAAAACTATGACCAAGGCAGAAGAAAACAACATGTATATAGGGGCCTGTGCCTTGAGCCATGATCGTGACTCATTGCGGCTAGCCTGATGGCTTATCGCGGTCACCATTACGGAATCTGGCACATCATAAACTAGTGGAGCCCAGTTGTTGACATGGGAAAAAGGGTTGGCAGGTATAAGTAAAAAATATTGTCGAAGTAAAAGTGGAATCAGATACCACTAAGACAGATGTGTCAGCAAAGTATTAGTCCTACGCCTAACCCTAGACCCTAACCCCCCAAAAAATATAAATTCTTTATTTTGATTTCTTGCGTAGTAATCTATTATGCAAGAAGTAAAAATCAGCCAAATTGGTAATTGACCTGTTACTATACTAACCATGGCGTACCATCAAGCCTCCACTTGTTCACCATGAGTGCCCAGAATCTGAGGTTAAAAAAAGAATATAAAAAGAAACTAACCAATGCCCACGCTAAGCTCTAACTCTTACCCTAACCTTAAACCCTAACCCCATACCCTAACCTAATTAATGCCAAAACAATTATTTTAATGCTCATGCTGCGATTCGCATTACCACACATTTTCAGTACCAGACCCACTTTGTTTGCAGTGTGGTCTAACCCGCTATGACCTGTTGCCCAAGCTTGTTGTCTGGTTGTGTTTTCTTTATGATTTGGGGTTTTGACAATTTAGGCCTAAAATGCCAACAAATCATACAACTGCAAACCTGGTTACGTACAATGCATAATAATGGTGAATGTCACACTATTTTTTATCTCCACTAATTTAGATCTTGGACACATCGTAACAAACACTCAACCAATGAAAGACCATTCGTATGCAATCCCGGAAATTTACAATGAACTGAAATGTGAAAAACACCTTGAATCACTTCACTCTCTAGCCATGAACATAAGTAAATGGAAAGAACTAACGAGTGTCGATTGGCAAGCGATCTAACGTGACAGCCAACACACACACACACTAATTTTCATCAAAAATGGCTCACGTTATGTAACCTGAGAGCTATAACTCAAATGCTGCTTCCCTCATCTTTACAAAATCTCAGTGACTCTATCACAGCACAACCCAGTGCTCAAGCTGCTGTAACATGGCATTCTCGAAACAACGTCTACTCCTAGTTCTAGTCTAAAACTGCTTTGAAGCCCTCCTAACATTTGGGTGAATAAGAATATGTATTTTCAATTTATGGTAGTTTATTAATGCCATTTTTCCATCTCTTTCTTTACTAGGAGGCCTTTTAAAAATTAGTCAAGCAAAGGTCACTTAAGCCCCAGTGTAAAGTCTGGGTGGTGCCCAGGCTTGGACCAGATCAATGCTAGCCCGCCGGAGAAGAACCAATTCGGGCTCTGACAGTCAACAACACACCAAACAGTACATTGGCCACGAGCAGCAGCACAGCTATAGCAGGAGTTCTCAATCCCACTCAGCCTCACCACCCCCTTCACATCACCAACAGCCTTTGATCGATCCAGATATGACTTGCCGAGATAGATCCATTGAGTTTATGTCAGTTGTTAAGTCACTGCAATCTAGACAGGTAGGCTTTGCTCCAAAGCGCAACATGTACAGTAATAAAGGTCTGAAATTTTCCTTAATTTATATCAAAAGTGTTAGTCGCCAATATGAGGCAATTTTTTGTTTTTAATTGTATCAAAATTACATGATTTTTCATACTTACAGAGACATAAATGTACATGTATTGAATATAATGTAAGGAGCAAGTGTCATAAGTTATAGGCACTCTGCTTTAAGAGCCAAAGGTGCAGGGTTCAGTTCCTGGTCTGAGAAAGTTGCTTTGGTCACTATGTCACCCTTCACTCCAACTGGGAAATATGAATTTCAAATGGCGACAGTCTGAGCATTGTTGTTACTTATTACTTAGATAATTTCAGTTCTTGTTATTTTCAATTTAATCATAATTTAATCTATATAAGCACTTAAATATGTCCTGGTACATAGCTTTTGAGGCTGATTTAAAAGTCATATCTGTGTGGTTATAGATAGCTGGTCCAGGTCGCTGTTAGAGTTATAACATCTCTGTATGATAGATGAGGATGGCTCCTTTTTTGTTGTTTCGTTTCCTATAATTTTGAATAGAGTGCAATCCACTTTTATGATCATCACAAGAAACCAGAGATATCCATTCACTTTATGAGATATTTATTTTGACTACTTTCAGACTGATTGGATTTTATCATCATAGGAACTGCACTTAGCCTCTTTGTATTTTCTGCAGTGTCATTATATGAATTTTAAATCTTCTCATAGAGAAGTTTCATGTAATGCAATATGTTTCTTCTTGTGTTTGGCAGTATGAACTCTTACATGTACTGTGCACTTCAACCGTATCAACAAATCAGTGTTAGCATAGGATGTACATTGTATACTGAGTACAGCCTAATGTGTGAAGATCTGGTCCCTATCTCAGTGCTGCTTCTTTACAAAGTGCAAAAGAAAACAGTAAAGAGAACTTTCGCAGCCACCCATCTCTTCACATCTTACACTTAATTATAGCGTAACATGTACTGATTACGTGTCGATTGGCCTGGTCTATTTATAGTGTCAGTGGGTTAAATTAAAAAATGTGCGTACTTACGTAATATACACATGTGTGTATGTCTTCCTGGGCATCATCTTTTGGCTTCTTTTATTCATTGCATTTGAGCATTGAACTCCTTTAGTAGTCACTATAATAATGTTTCAGCATTTATCATCGATTGTAAAGGAGGAGCAGGTGGGATCCAAAGAAGTGTTTTATTTAAACTGAATTTCAATTTCTGCAAGCTATTTCGATTGACCCACTGTACTGTTGAAACATTTTGTTGGTAAATGAAATAGGTTTACTGTTCTTTACCTCTGACTATTCCTTTCTTTGTCCAATATCCAGGGTAATGGCACAGTCGCAAATCATAAAAACAGAGCATTGCATCAGCGATCAGAGTTCACACAAATAGCCAGGTGAGTTCATAGATTGATTATTCAGTTAACCTTTACTTCAAACTTGAGTTAATCAAATGTTGTTGTTTTGTTTTTTTTATTTGAATAAAATTTGAATTGTAAATTTTAGATACATATGTTATTTGGTAAAGGTATGAAAAATGTGATTTTGTTTTTATGTTTTATTTGTCTGTTCAGTTATTACTTGTGAATGGCAGATTTATTCAACTGGTGAATTTATTTTTTTTTTCAGGCAAATTGGTAAAGACTTGTCAAATACGTTTGCCAAACTGGAGAAACTTACAATTTGTAAGTTGACATGGTACAAGATTTCTTTGTCCTTTTCTATTCCTGTGTTGTTGCTTGTGTTGACACAAAGCATAATAATAGTGGAGGATACAAAACTTTGTTAGCAGAGGTGGTTGAAAAGCAATAGTCAATGCTTGTGCATATATTTGTTCTCAGATCTTTAATGCAGGAATTTAATTATAAATATTATGTTTTCAGTGGCAAAAAGAAAAGCCTTATTTGATGACAAACCTCGGGAAATTCAGGAGCTAACATACATCATCAAACAAGATATCAACAGTCTCAATGAGCAAATTGCTCAGCTACAGCGGGTGAGCTTAAATTCCTCATTATACCTTGTTTAGACTTCCTCCATTAAGTTGATCGCATTTTATGCAATTTGATTCTTGGCTACTTAGTCCAACATTTTTATACCACTGGTGTATAAAAAACAACTCTCTTCCGATAATACCACATGTCAGGATGGTCTGGTCTTTCTCCAATGTGGCTCTGCACTATGCTCCAATGTGGCTCTGCACTATGTTAAGATGGAATTCCAAAGGAATCCAAAAGGCGAGTTAGGTGAAAGATGATTTGACACCGGTGATGAATGGTCACTCACAAATTTTAGATGCTACGAATGAAGTGATGCTGAAGTGGAAACAATTCATCATTGTCTGTATCCTGAAGAAGGAGACATCAACTTCCCTCGACAATCAATGTGGCGTATCAAAAACATTCGCTTTAGTCAAATTATTCATCAAGATTTTTTTTTTAACTGCATTCGGTTTATCATTGAATCACAGCTTCTTGAATGTCAATCAGGATTCTGCACAGGAAGATCTGCGATGGAGCAAATTATTGTCCTTCAATGTATTATTGACCAATGTATGACAACTAAGAAAATAGCATTGTAGTCTTCTTTGACTTTCAAAAGGTGCTTGCTACCCTCAAGCAAAGTGCTATACCATCAGCAATCAATAATTATCTTGTTTCGAACAATATTGTAAATGATTGCATGCACAATGTTCCTACCAAGTCTGGAATACGGGAAAGGGTTGGGAATTTCAAAATTATTTCAAGATTGGGAAATATGACTTGAATTTGTGGATGGTGCCTTGAAAATTGCCTTCTCTGACTGTCTGTCACACTCCCCATCTAGATATTTAATATTTTCTTGAAGGTCAAGGCGCCTCTTCCAGAGTTCCCCAAAAATTCTTTAAAAATTATTCAAGGAGATTTTAAGAAGTTATTATAAAAAATGAAATACGTTATGCAATACTTAACATAGTCTCATGGAACAGTTGGCACTTTTCACAACAGCCAATACCTTTAAGAAAAAGTGCAAAGTTAAAAAAGGAAGAAATAAAAGTCCTCCATAAGGAACTTGAGGAGAGGCAAATCCTGCTCAGGTCATTATAGTTGTAGAGTAATAATAAGGAGAAAGAGTCGGATGGGTGTAATCACTTATGCATCAGTTTGAGTGAGACTTAAAGGATTTTTGGGAATGGGCTGAGTAATGATTCAACTGTGATTTTATTGGGGTATTCTGTAGAGTGGATGGAGCAAATTATTGTGGTTAATGGTTGCTAGTGGTGTTGAATTTATCTGGTAATGTGCCTTATTTTCGGATACAGTTGCGGTTCGCGGATGGGGTCTTGAATTTTTTAGTCACTTTTGAGTTGGAACTCTGCATGCAGCATTGCATGCATCTCAAAACTCACGGTAACGCCAATTTATTTCGAACATCAGTTATAGTGCTGTCAAAAGACTTTTCATATCTCTTCATCATACCGATGGACCACATCCTGAAATGGGCATTTTGAATGAGCATGGATTTGAACTGAGAAGACGCACAGTTCTTGATAGCCGATAGTATTCATACACCCAGAGGTGCCAACTAGGTCCAAAAAAAATCTGGAACTTTTTGGATCATATGGATCCATGCTCGAACGCTCACGCATGCGACTTGATATATTGTTATGGTCATTCTGCCCGACATCTAACGCATCTTTTTATCTAAAAATAAAAATATGAGTATGATATGCACAAGAACTATAATATAATATATTACTACAAACATTCTTTCCGCTACTGCCGTGCCGTAGTTGATCTTATCCTGGCATGCAGTGCACCAAGCAAAAACAGGCTCTTTGATCTTCCGAAAGTAGTCAGAGAAGAACTGTCCATCTCCATCTTTTCCTTCAAGCCAGGTCCACTTAAATTTATTCTTTACACTCTTTTCTAAAGTTTTCAGAAAAATTTCACTGCCTTTTCGGTCAACAAACTCCATCCCGAATTACTTTATTCTCATTAAATGTCACGTTAGATCTAGATAGTCGTTAGTTTCAACTTCGATTGAATGATCCAATGTGGTGGAAACGATGAAGATTCTTAGAGCTGGGTCGCGAGCGCGAGAAAGGAACTGAATGAATCGCCACTCTTCCCTGCGGAACACAATTCCCAATTCACCTCAGTGGAACGCGGAGCAGTATCGAAACCCCATTTTCAGCGGAACGCAGAGCAGTATCGCCACCCCCATTTTCAGCGGAACGCGGAGCAGTATCGCCACCCCCCATTCGCACCCCTGTCACTGTGCTGAGTGCAGCGTTGCGAGCGCAAGAACGGCGCGGAACACTTAACGGCTCCCCTTATTTTACAAAAGATGGTATAGTCCAACCCCCCTTTTACTAAAACAAAATGAACGGGTTCCAATCAATGGACTGAAGGGATTTTATGGAGCCATTTTTAAAGTGAATCATGGGGAAGGGGATGGGGAGGAGGGGTGAGGAGGGGGAAGGGGGAGTGAATTTATGAGGTCGCTAACCGAGGTCAGCAGGTCTATTATATAAAAAATTATATACACTCACTCTGCCCCTTTATCTTCATGATTCTAGTCAGACCCCACATCTATTTTGTCAAGATAAAGACCAATTGATCACTCTTTGATTTAGAACTAATATTCAAACTTAAATCTATGATTGTTCCGCATTAATATAGAAACATAACCTACATTCTTTTATTTTGTCAAGATAAAGACCAATTAATCATTCTATGTGTCATGCATATAAATATAATTCGAACTCTTGGTTATTTATTGTTTGTTGAAATAAAACTCGGACTTATGCAAAGAAAACAAAACGAAAATAAAACAAAACAGTGACAAAGCTGTGCCCAAACACGTGGACGCAGACAGGCCTAGGCCTACACACAATTTGAACTTTGCACCCGACCGCACCATGACCCCGTGCCGCCGGGCTAAGGGTGGGGGCGGAGAGGATGGCGGGGCAACAACAAGAGTGGACCTTGTGAAATGGCCTTGATATTGATATGACGTCAGGCACACGACGAGCACTGTGTTCCACAAACGCTCGCGAGCAGCGAAGTGGCGTTGATATGACGAGCACTGTTCCGTTTCAGGCTCACGAGCACTCGATTCTTTGGAGCCGACTGAATTGAAGATAAAGGAATAAAGAAAGTACCGAATGCGCATGCGAGACCGTCACTTTCCGGCCGCGTCAAATACACTTCCGGCGGTGACGAAGCAGGCGGTCACTCCCAAAAAAAATAGTTCCAGACCACTTGGCGGCGATCGCTGCGAGGTCTTCCAAATCTGGAAATTTTCTCACGACGATCGTCCCGGTGTTCGGCAAAATCCGGACAATTTAAAAAATCCGGATTTCCGGATTTATCCAGAAATTTGGCACCTCTGATAGTTACTTGCAGAAAAATCACTTCTCTCAAATGTCAGTCTTTTATAAATACCAGAACAACCAATGCTCATGATACCGATACTGATACGAATAAAGGAGTCAAGGAGTATGTTAGACAATGTTGCAGCATTCAAAGGAGATGACAATTCATACATTGTTGACCACACCATCATACCTCCTTCCGAAACATGTCACGTTCTGCATAGAACTCATCACTGTAGGAGGTGAGAAACAGCTTGACCTGACTGTGTAGAGGTGAGGCCTGGAGTGAATTGTCAAGGGCACACGCCATGACTATGGCTCTTTTAACCTGAAAAGAGTTTTGCAAAGCAATTAGTCTAAAACAAAACCCCAATGCATCTCAGAAGGGTAGTCATTTTTATTATTCAGTATGCTGTACATTTCATGGAACAGGAATGAGCGTGTCTGGCCTAACAATCATCAGTGATTGTCAAACACGTTACTGAATGTTTTGCAGTTTTGCAGAATGTGTCCTCGTGTCTCATACCCTTAACGTCCAATTTCATACATTTTATGATCCTGCCTTCACTATCTTCCATACTGAATTCTGATGCAATGTGTGCATCACAGCACCTCATAAAATTATCATGGATATTTAATTTCAATCATTTTGTCTACACGTATCTCTCCCAGCATGATCTGTCCGTGTGTGTTTTTTTCAAATATTCTGACAGACATCTAAAAGTCTCTCTCTGTTGTGTATAGTCTTTGGGTGATTTTTGAGCTTCAGTGTTCTACACAGAGTTGGTATTTTCATCTATATTGAAACAAAATGACAACTCAAGGGATTGAAGATGATTGCAGTGAACACTTGATCATTCGAGAACATACAGTATTTGATTTGTTGCCTCTAGAATGGCTTCCTATTCTACTTTATATCATAGATTGTAAAATCTTTTTAGGATTTCATTATCTTAATTACAGCCCAAGATTTCATCTGAGATCATAATTTATAATGCTATTTTCTCAATCATCACCATCAAACTTGAGAGAATTACTTGGGTGTCACAGTTACTATTAGCCCTTTCCATGCACCAACAAGCCGCTTTTAACTTACCTACTGCATGCTCTAACCTCTCAATTTTACATATTTCTCGACATGACACTTGCAATGTCAATTTAAGTGCACCTATTTAAGTGCGAGGGCAAGGACGGAATGACAGAAGTAGCAGTCAATGGCAGAAGAGATAGGCTATTTGAAACTAGCTAAACGGGATTCACATGTTGAAGAGCTCACGAAAAGGGGTTGGCGGATAGTCAAAATCGAGTATCCGCTAACCAGTTGGCAGATACTCAAATTTGATTAACCGCCAACTGGTTGGCGAATAATCACTCCGTAAAGATTAACTCATTCCCACCTAGATCGCCCGATACTAAAGGGTGCGGTTCTCTATAATGGGTAGAGATGCACCCCTAACTAGGGTCTGATCTGAGGACAAATCTAGAGAAATATCACTTATCTGTGTCCTTTGTTTATCATTTCACCTTCTTTTTCATTTCATTTGTGTTCTCTTCTTTTGTTTTCACAGTACCCATCACCATCCTGTTTCCTTCATTGTCATTTTCAAGTAGACAATAAGGACTAAAAAGACAAATAGTGTTCCACACTTATTTATGAAGGAAACATAAACAGTCAGGGCAACCATCAAGTGCCCAGCCCCCGCCTACGATACTGAATGGCCCACGGCCACGCCAACTGGCGTCCTTACTCGCCTCCTGGACATTCACGGTCCTACAGCCCATGCAGCTCACACGCAAGTGCCTGCTCCAACATCAGTGGCCAAGGCAAAAAAAGTTTGGCACCCCGCCGTTTCAGCATCAGGCACCAGCAAAGAGTGGGCGCACTTCATTCGAAGATGGACAGACTACAAACAGGCCACTCGCCTCACGGAATCTGACGTAGTATTCCAACTACTAGAGTGCTGCGACGAGGGACTATGCAAAGACCTCACCAGGACTTTCAGTGCTCTGTCCTCTAGTAATGAGGAGACTGTCCTCAAAAACATGAAAACACTTGTGGTGCGCCAAGAGAACATAATGGTTGCACGAGTTCAATTGCAACAGATGCGACAGGATAGAGATGAGCCAGTCAGAGCCTTCGCTGCTCGCCTTCGAGGGCAAGCAGGTGTCTGCAATTTCAATATCAAGTGCTCATGCAATGCCCATGTTGACTATAGTGACATTATGGTTCGTGACATATTTATCATGGGCCTTAATGACGATGAAATCAGGCTAGACTTCCTAGGCGTGTCGAAACAAGACATGACACTGGAGGATGCACTCTGCTACGTCGAAGCAAAGGAGAGTGGCAAGAGATCTGCCAGCCGCCTGGTTGAAGGTGGCTCATCTATTGTCGCAGCATCAAGTTCCTACAAGCGTCAAGAAAAACTCCGCACAGAAAGCAGCAGATCAACCTCATGTGGTTATTGCGGCAGACAAAAACATGGCACAAGCAGGCAGGAGCGCATGATGAAATGTCCTGCATTTGGGAAAACTTGCACAAAGTGCGGGATTGCCAACCACTTCACGAATGTATGCAGGAAGACATTGCGCTCCAACACCAACAACTCTGCCCAGACCCCTTCACCTAGCGCCCTTGATGATGCTGCCGCCACTTTTGACAGCCTCTGCAGCACTGATGAAGTTGTTCCTGTATCCCACGCCCACACCATAAGTTTGGACCACCATGTGTACAATGAATTCTACAAGCGGAAGGCATGGGAGAAACGAGCTTCTAATCCACAGTTCTTCGTGGACGTCACTATTCGCGCAGTGCCCTCAGACACCCAATCTCTTGGCATCCCCACGTCATTCTCCACCACCACTCATTCTGTCACTCTTCCAGCTATGGCAGATACAGGGTGCCAGTCGTGCCTGGCTGGCCTAGGACTTCTAACAAAGATGGGCCTGGACAAACGGCACCTCCTGTCTGTCAAAATGAAGATGACGGCAGCCAATCGTGGAACAATTGATATCGTTATGGCTCTCACCCTCAGGATTTCTGGAACTTCTCCGGCTGACAAAAAACTAGAAACTCGTCAAATAGTTTACTTCACCACGGCCACTGACAGAATGTTCATGAGCAAACAGGCATGCATCACCTTGGGCATGATGCCACCCAGCTTCCCCACCATTGGTGAGACAAATGCCACCAGGAGTGCTGAAGACGCTCTACACGCTGAGGCACTCACCTCTTCATGCAAGTGTCCCTGCCGTCAACCACCACCTCCTCTGCCAACGTCGCTCCCATTTCCTGCAACGGACGACAACAGGGAACGTTTAGAAAAATGGTTACTGGACTATTACAGCTCCAGCACTTCTAACGTATGTGAACACCAACCACTCCCAAAGATGTCTGGTCCACCTGTACGCCTCATGGTTAACCCTGACGCCCACGCCGTGGTCCATCACACCCCTATTCCGGTCCCTGTCCACTGGCAAGACAACATCAAGGCTGGCCTCGATCAAGACGTATGACTAGGAGTCATCGAGCCAGTCCCCATTGGAACCCCAGTCACCTGGTGTCACAAGATGGTCGTCTGCGCAAAGAAGTCCGGGAAGCCACGGCGAACTGTAGACCTACAGTCTTTGAATAAACATGTCACACGAGAGACACATCACAAGCAGTCACCCTTCCACCAGGCCCGAAAGGTACCGCACCTCACCAAAAAGAGGGTCTTTGATACATGGAACGGCTACCATAGTATCGCTCTAGATGAGAGGGATAGACATTTGACGACATTTATTACCCCATGGGGCTGCTACTGCTACTTGGCCGCTCCTCAGGAATACATTTCATCTGGGGATGGATATAGTTGTCGCTTTGACGAGATTGTTGTGGATTTTCCCCAAAAGAGCAAATGCGTAGACGACACGCTCATGTGGTCTGACAACATCGAAGATTCATTCTACCAGGCCGTGAAGTGGCTCGACATCTGGGGCCACAATGGCATCATCCTCAATCTTTCCAAGTTCCAGTTCGGCAAGGACACTGTTGATTTTGCTGGCTTCAAGATAACATCCACCACCGTGCGTCCATGTGCATGTTACAGACCTGCCAACCTTTTGAAATGAAAAAGAGGAGCACCCCCAACCGGCCAGGGTCCAGGGGCCACCTAGGCCCCGGTGGGGACCAGGGCCAGGGGGACAAAGCCCCCTGGACGAAAATGAATTTTACTCATTTTGAGGTGCAAAAATAGGCCCTTCTGGGTAGAAAATTGATTAATCTTAATATACTACACTGCTTTGAAAATGGCAACATTAGGTAGGCTAGGCTAAACGGGACCGCGGGTGGTTTGTTGACAAAACAACCGGAAACCGGAAAAAGGAAGTCAGAACCAAATTGGCAGTGGGTGCCAAATACCAACGTTGAAGGTGCCATTTTGTTTTTACAAAAAAAACTTGCATGGTCGATGGCGGAACAAATCCGCTTTTAGTGGAACGGTTGGCAGGTCTGATGTTACCTTGAGGCCATTCAGCACTTCCTGACACCACAGAACATAACAGATGTTAGGAGCTGGTTTGGTTTAGTTAACCAAGTGTCGTACACCTTTGCCGTAGAATGCTGCCATTCCAAGAACTCCTCAAGGCCAGGAAATGATTCCGATGGACTGACGAACTTGACCGCCTCTTCAACGAAACGAAAGCACTTATCGTCGGTGAGATTCACCAAGGAGTTGAGATCTTTGATAAGTCAAGGGTATTAGATTCTGGCTCTTTCAGAAACACTGCTCGGACGTGTCTCTCGTCCAAACCCTTCTGCTGCAAGACAGGTCGGCGAATTACTCTGGTTGGTAGCCGATTCACCGCAGGAGCAGAGTCCTGTTATGCACCAATAGAAGGCGAGGCTCTGGCTGTCATCGATACACTTGACAAAGCCTGTCACTTCACACTAGGTTGCACTGACATCATTGTTGCTGTAGACCACAAACCCCTGTTAAAGACATTTGGTGACCGTTGTCTCGACAACAACCCAAACCCTCGCCTGCACAACCTCAAGGAAAAAACACTGCGATACCACTTTCGCGTCATCCACATCCCCGGCTTGCGCCATGCAGCAGCAGACGCAGTTTCTCGCAAACCTGTGGCAACCCCACTGCTCTGACACTTCCTGATGATGTAGCATCCATGGATCCCACCTCTGAACCCTCTGCACACCCTGAACTGCCGCATTCCTTTTTATCCTCCATATGCATTCGCGAGCAGGATACCTCCCCTATCTGCTTGCAGACCGGCTCTGCCGGCTCAGTACCAGTGGAGGTAATCAAGTCACTGACATGGGATGATATTCGCCTCGCCACAGCCAGTGACCCCACTATGATCGCCCTGACTAACACAACTGAAGATATGGCTTCCCGAAGGACAGAACATCGCTAGCCCCTGATCTCCACCCATATCACCAATTCTGTGAGTTCCTCATCACGTTCGATGGAGTCATAATTTACCATGATCGTGTAGTCATACCTCCATCACTCCGACAGCGCGTCCTCCGATGTCTTCACTCAACA
Source organism: Tylodina fungina (assembly GCA_031762815.1). Classification (NCBI taxonomy): domain Eukaryota; kingdom Metazoa; phylum Mollusca; class Gastropoda; order Umbraculida; family Tylodinidae; genus Tylodina; species Tylodina fungina. The sequence goes on along the minus strand of JAUEKS010364671.1, from coordinate 1,917 downwards.
CACCAGAGAGTAACCCAAATCTGTTCTCGCGCGGAGTCATCCTTCTTCTAGCCTGGAATGACCCCTGCCACCACAGATAGATATGCGAGCCGGCTGCCAAGCCTGTAACCTTCATTGCCCAGCACACTCCCTACACCACCAGTTAGCCCGGCATACCCGTTCCAGCGTATAGTTGCTGACTACTTTCATTACCTTGGACACAACTACCTACCGACCGATACAGTAATTGGCCAATAGTGGAGCAAGCTGCACAGGGTGCTAGTGGTCTCGTGGCTGCCCTGCGCAGGATCTTTGTCACATATGGCATTAGTGATGAACTGACTTCAGACGGAGGACCTGAGTTCACATCCCTTACAACTACAACATTTCTTCAAAATTGGGGTGAACACCACCGACTCACATCCGTTGCCTTCCCCCATACCAACTGCTGCACTGAGGTAGGAGTCAAGACAGTCAAATGCTTCATCACGGACAATACAAGCGCGCAGGGGTCCCTGGACACCAAAAATGACAGAGACACTCGCCTCTTCCCCGCCATGTGCATTTTTGGACGCCCCATTCGAGACTTCATACCCATCCATCCAGGAATATACGTGCCTCATACTACATGGCGAGAGACTCTTCAGTTGCGTGAGGAAGCACTTAGAAACAGACACATGCGTGCTGCCGAGCGCTTGTCAGAGCACACCCGCGCCCTTCCACCATTGGCCATCGGCGACATGTGCGTGTTCAAAATCAAACCGGACAGCACCCGACCAAGTGGGACAAAACAGGCATAGTGGTCGAGGTGAGACAATTCGATCAATACATAGTGCAAGTGGATGGTTCAGGTTGCTCAACTCTCTGCAATAGGAAGTTCTTGCGGAAATACATGCCTGTAATTCCCCGTACACCTATCTTGATGGCTCCAGGTCACACTCTGAATTTGACAACCGCTCACACAGAGTCTGCAAAGCCCAACGCTTCCCTACCTGAGCCAACTTCCCATGCTAGTCCACAACCTCCGAGCAACAGCCCCCGTCAACAACTACAAAGCCGCAGTCAACAACACCGGTATCGACACCACCTCAGCCACACTGCACAGCAGACCAGGAACCAGACCTGGGCCCCGTAGCTAAGACAGTGCCCCCAACCTTGCAAACTGCGACCCCAAAGGCATCTGACGCTGGTGTTCCACGAGCTCTACACACCCTACTGCCGTACAACGCTCCTGGCCTGAAGGAACATGCTGTCCCCCCTCCGACTGATGTTCCCGCAGACGTCCCCCGGCGCTCAGCTAGACTGGTCAAGCAGCATCACACATCAGAATGACACTTTAGACTTAAAATTCAAGTCTATGCTTAGAGACATTTGCTCTAGTCACTCTGCGTTTCACACATCCCGAAACAAAAATGTTTTTTGTTTCTTGTTCTCCAAATGTTTGTTTTTTTCTTTCAGGAGTCATAGTGTGTAAGTTTTTTGAATCCATTTCCTTTGATTCAGCTAAAGACTTCGTAGTTTTTAAAATCAGTCCATTCCATTTGTGTTCTTTTCATTTCATTTCAAAGACTTAAAGGGGAAATAGAGAAAAATCACTGGATGTGTGTCCTTTGTTTATCATTTCATCTTCTTTTTCATTTCATTTATTGTGTACTCTTCTTTTGTCTTCACAGTACCCATCACCATCCTGTTTCCTTCATTGTCATTTTCAAGTAGGCAATAAAGACTAAACAGACAAATAGTGTTCCACACTTTTATTCTCGTATCTGTTCCTTTAGCCAATCACGTTTTTCGCTCACCTGCACACATCCAATCACATTTCTCGCTCAGAACCGACTCAACAATAGGCTAGGCTAGAGAGAAGAAAGAGAGAGAGGGAGAGAGAGAGAGAGAGAGAGAGAGAGAGAGAGAGAGAGAGAGAGAGAGAGAGAGAGAGAG
>JAUEKS010364560.1:0-11402 GCA_031762815.1 Tylodina fungina | reverse complement strand
TAACGTACGCATCCCTGTCAAGATCCCCAAATCTGTCAGGATCACTGTAGCAGATTCCCTGAGTAGGACGATTAATAAGGCGTTAGAGACTGGTAGAAGTTCTGATTGGAACCGCTTGGTAATGTTTGCCCCCATGGTTCTTGGTGTCCCGCTTGGTGCCCGTGATCATTCTGCTCCTCTTACTCGTACCATTCGTGAAAACATCCGTGCCTTTGACGACACAGTGGTATCCAACCGCATACTATCCAACGCCACGACCAAGATGCCTTCTCAAGCGTCTTCTTCAGAAAATTCAACCAAGGTGCTTCGTTCCCTTGTTAATACGAAGCTTATGCTCGGGGATGTAACCGCCGCTATTCGGGTGGTTGCATCCGACGATTCCGTCCTCGAAGTGACGCCGGAAATTTTGTCGGCCCTCAGATTGAAGCATCCTGCGGCACCGCTCAATGTCGAGAATGTTGTCATCCCTTCTGATACTGAGCTAATTGTTGACCAGGTTGAAGTTGTTCGTGTCCTCTCCTCCTTCTCCGGCGGCAGCAGGGGTGGCATTGACGTACTAAGACTCACACACCTCAGAGACTTGATAGCCGAATTTAAGGCCGAGACAGGTCAGCGACTGAAAAAAAATCAATCCTAGTCTTGACTAACCGACTCCTTGATGCGGACATCCCTGATCATGTACGTATGCCCCTCTTCTCATCAAACTTGACTGCTTTGAGCAAGAAAGATGGTGGGATCCGACTGATCGCCGTTGGGAACATCTTTCGTCGCCTTGCTTCCAAAGTTGCTTGCCGGGTTGTTAGTCGCAATATCAGTTTCCAACTGCCACTCGTCCAACTTGGAGTCTGGATCAGCGGCGGATGTGAAGCTGCAGCGAAGGCTATCCGACGATATGTTTCTTCTCAAGCTTCGGACACCCCGAAGATGATTGTGAAGCTCGACATTGCGAACGCTTTCAATTCTGTGGGGCGGGATCACTTTTTGCAAACCCATTTGAGCCGCACTCCATGCGTTGCACGTTTCGCACATCTTGCGTGCTGTAAAGACACAATTGTCTTAGCTGGCGGCCACCCCATCCAATCCTCATCTGGAGTCCAGCAAGGCGACTCCCTCGGCCCATTTCTCTTCGCATTGGCTGTTGACGAAATTGCCAGGTCTGTATCCACTGAACTTAACATATGGTACCTATATGATGCCACTCTAGGTGGTACTTTCAAGTCGGTTTTGAAGGCTGCTAAAAATATTGTTTCTTCGCTCTTTTGCCTATGACTTATCGTGAACCCTAAGAAGTCCGCGTTTATAAATGTTGGCTACTCAGATAGGGAATTCATCCTTATGAAGGACAAATTTTCGGTTTCTCTCCCGCAAGTAACGATAACAACCTCCACAGAACTGGAAATCCTTGGCTTTCCTATCTTAAATCCAGGTATAAAGCGTCCCATTAAGTCAAAATTTGATCTGTTTCGTCGAATGGCTGATAGACTCTCACTTCTCGACGCTCATCCTGCTTTTTGTTAACTCCGAAACTCGTTCTCTCTATCACGGCCTCTCTTCATACTGCGTTCTACGCTCTGTCACTTAGAGTCCCAGTTGCTTGGCCTGTACCACGACCTCATTCGCTCCACAGCTCAGTTGATCTGCAACGTAGAGATTGATGACACTGGATGGAGGCAAGCTAAACTACCGGTCAGATTCGGCGGTCTTGGTCTGTGGTCAGCTAACGATCTTGCCCTCCAGGCTCATCTGTCCTCTCTGCATGCTTCGTCGAATCTCACGAACCTCATTCTACAGGCAATACACATACCGACCACAGTTATTCCCAACACTACCGCTTGGCTTGAAGCTGGACTGCCCGTTCCGCTACACTCCTCCAAGCAGAGGGACTGGGACAACACGTTTTACTCGGCACAGGTTGCTGCTTTGAAACCCGTTCTTAACCAGCACAGCCTGGATGTTTCGAGCCGGCTGCTTTTGGCGAGTCGGGTGCATGGCTAAACTGCATCCCCCGTTATTCTACGGGTACTCTTCTGGGTAATGAATCCTTGCGTCTCGGTCTGGCTGTCCAGTTAGGTCTACAGGTCTGTAACCCACACAAATGTAGATGCGGCACAACTGTTGACAAATTCGGGCTCCACCCACTGTCCTATCGGTACATTGCTGGAAGAATCGCACGGCATGCCGCTCTGAACGATGTGGTCCGCCGAGTTCTCTTGGCTGTTGGAGTTCCCGCAATGCTGGAACCTGTCAGACTTGATCGTGGGGATGGTAAGCGCCCGAACGGCATCACTGTCTTGCCTTACGATCGTGGATGATGTCTCGTTTGGGATGCTACGTGTGCCGACTCTTTCTGTGCCTCATCGTCAGATCCGCGACAAATCCCGGATCCGGAGCGAGTGAGGCGAAGATTAATAAGACACAAATACGCTGACCTTTGCTCGCGCTACGACTACTACGCGCTACGTCGCCAAGCCCATAATTTTAAACCAGACCCGTGGTGGGTGTGTGTTCGGTGGATTGTCTTTTGCCTCATTATTTATTTATGTGGTATAATTTAGGCTTTCTCAGCCGCTTTCGAAATCTAATCTTACGTCTTTGGACCAGACAAAGTCTCTTTGCTTTCTAAAATATTTGGTAGCAAGAATAATCTAACAATGAAGATTAGATTGTTTAGGTCACTCATCATGACCATAGCCACATAAGACCTGGAGCATAAAAATCATTTTCTTCGAAATGAGATGCTTTAAAAGAATAATAGTATTAATAGGTATCACTCATCTCGACAGTTCAGAAATGACATTAGTAAAGCAATAGCAATAAGACCATTGTGAATGAATACGAAAATATCATTACATGTTCATAGTTTTTAGACTGGTGGATCGTTACTGAACTATACACAACCATGTCATAATTTTGACGAATTAATGTAAAACCTTGTTGTCAGTGACAGAAAATAGACATGGCGAAAGCCGACGTGAACTTGGGTCTTTCTAAACACATTAATTGCATTGTAAAATGATGATCTGTATGTAAAATGTCCAGGTAAAGTTGTATACAAACAAGAACAGTCAATTTGGTGATGACCCAGTTCACAAATCCGATGTAAAAGGAATAACTGCATGTAATAATGTAGATCAATAAAACAAACGACTGCAGTCGCCGGAAGTCAGCGCCTTTTCAAGCTCCTAATATTAGGCCTAGACCTATACCTTTTCCACTGGATCATTAATTCTAGGCTTCCCTCGAATACCTTGTCATATAGATCTATGATATGTGTGAAATTCAATACGATACAACTCCGTAATGTTTGAACAATTGGTAACTGAATAGGGGTACTGGTACAGAGATGGGGCTTTTCACTGTGCCTGCCCCCGAGGTCACTGGTGAAGTAATGGAAAAGGAAATGAAGAATAGACCTACCTGGTAAAAGGATAAAAAGAAGAAAAAGTAAAGAAATGGAAATCGGAGCAACCTCAGTACCGCAACAGGACATCATTGTGGCTCCATGCAGGGCTTCTTACCATCGGGATTCAGCAATTGCTTTATTCTCCACGCCATACATTCGCCTACGAAGCCCAAGAACGCTGCTGACACACCCAGACCACACCAGTACAACAACCACATGACATCCTCCAGTCGTACCTGACTCGTCTGATCGGTAAACTTCTCCGAGCCTTGCGAGTCGAGAGAGGTAGATTGAATGCTCGTCCATGTTTCGAAAATCGTTTTTATCAATCCGGACTCAACGAGTGACATGAAATTTTCAGAGATTATCTTTTCAATCTCAGCATCCCTGGGAACGATTATACCTCTGAGCCCACTCATCACATTGTCGTCGATAATCACGATATCCTCCGCAATGTGTTCGTTAGCAAATCGTTCGATTGTGCTCCGACTCATTATTGCAAAGAAGTTCTTTTCCTTTATCATTTTCTCAAGAAGCAACTGCTCTGTGAAAACAATGTCGGGCTCTGAAGAGCGCAAATAAGGCATACCCGCGTACAGGCGACCAAGAGTGCTGGATGGCGAGGCTTTTTTCATAGCTGCTATGAAGGATAGAAAGGGTTGCGGCGTATACCAATTATAGTCGCTTCTCGAGAGTTGGTCAATCGTGGAGACGAGCGCAGGCGGGGTCTTGTAGATAGATTGTGCAGTCAGAGTGCCGCTAAACACAGCCGTGAACACAAGAACAAGTATTAACCACGTCCACAGCAGGAGGCGTGCCGAAAGCAAGCGTGGTATAGAGATTATATCGACTTTAATCAAGGATGAGATAAGCTTTACTATTAGAACAATGAAGTCAGTAATGTATTCTGTTTTACATCGGCGTGCTTCACATTCTTTCCGGTCAGAAATGCTAGATTGACTTTCGGTGACGTCTTGGGGTGTCTTTATGTCTAGGGCGTTATTCCTGATAATGGTTTCCGTGATTTCATTTTGGTGTCCTGGATCAGCACTCACCATGCGACGGAGGTTTAGGTCTGGTGGCTGTAGATTGTCTGTTTCAGTGACTATATTATTAAGTTCGATACATTTGAACATGCTGGACTGCTCTTTGTCCTGATTCGGGGATTCATTGATAAGGAACGTATAAATAAAAGCTATTCCAATTAAACTACAAAAAAGAGTTACAAGAACAAGTGTAGAAAACGTGGACACCAGGGGCGAATTCCAGGGATCCGATGAGTAGGTTCTGACATATGCTGCAGATATAATATCTTCGCGTATGGGAAACGTCACGGAAAGATTGTATGAGTATTGCAAATTCTGGGACCACAGAGGTACACTTAGCTCGACCACTTTGTCACTGACCATTCGAGTCACATCTGACCACGTGATATTGGCATCAAGTTCGGGTTGCTGGTAAAGAGCGAGAGTAAAGTTCAATTTTTGTCCGACGATATTTAAAATGTCTAACAGCGGCCCGACATATTTCGCTTTTCCTGTGATAGGGTCAGGTTTGATGTAAACTTCGCCGTCCCATTGTTTTGCTAGGCAAATCACACTTCTGCCATTAAAGCCCAGTTTTGTGTTAGGGAAAATGTCACACGCGCCAGTTACTACATTATAATTAGTACTCACTGTCTCCATTTCCCTTTGTCGCGATTCTCTCCATCTTAGTGTTTGAATAGATCGGACGGCACCAGCACCAGTACCCGCAATAGCAGTATGACCCCCACCACTACCGCAATCCCCACTACCAGTACTATCATTATTATCTAACACTATAACCGCTACATTGTCAAAGACGGAACGATCAAAGTAGTCAGCCAAATCGTTGAACTCTGTTGTGTTGGTCAAGATGACGAACTGAACCCGACTGGGCATGAGTGTCCCCATGCCTTCTTGATAGAAGACCTCTTGGGCTGCGCTGATAAACTCGGTTGATCTCCTCGACATTAGGAGGAAATTGATTAGTTTCTGATCGCTATAGTAGCAGTCTCTAAACAACATTTCAAAATGAAAACGATCATGTTCTTCTGAGATTGAGAAATGCGAGACCAAGAGATTTTTCATGCGTGCAATATCCAAAACGGCATTGAGTTGGAGGGATGGATAAAACTGATCGGAGATGATAACTACATTTTTCCACTGACAAGATAGAATAACATCTCGTTCGAACCAGGCTAGTGTCGATCCGACCACAGTTTCGCTTGATTCTTTAGAAAGAGTCCAGTCATGCGAAGAGTATCGGTATGCTGATGCCGGGTCACAACCATGTGACATGTTCTCGAATTGAGTTCTTGGTGCAGTATTTGAAGATACCCGTGAAGCAGACAACATAAAGACAAACGAGATGACCCAGAAAATCATGGTTTCCAACATATACGACTAGGGTTTCAACATCCTGTTGCTTTAAGTTCTGGGATGGACACTGTGGCACAAGTGGTACTACCAGGAAGTGGACCCTGAGTGCGGCCAGTAAAATGACAGAAATCGCTCTCAGAAATTGGATTTAGTATGATTCATCATAACGTTCACAAGATACTGATTTTATATCTGTACCTTCACACAAGTCGAAGTCAGATAGCGGAAGTCTTTAAAACTTAAATAAGTCAAACACGATTTGCTTTTAACAAACATCTCATTCAGTACCGTACTGAAAAGTTGCCCTGCACGTTTGGTTCAAGATTATCTTAAACAAATGTAATTGTATCTGAGGGGGTGAAGCCTCTCCTTCAATTTGAAGAATGCGCTTCTCATTTCGGCTGTAGTCGATAGGCGCCGAATCGTGAAACCATATTCAGCATTATAGCCTACGTATTATAATATTCCCGTGTTAAGGTGGGGAGTTGAATAATGCAAGCTCACTCGGTAATGGAATACGACGCAAAACTAAATCGTTGGCAACACCACGCACACACATCCATTGAAAGCGCCGGGGACAGACCCAGAACACGAATCCGGATCCTGCACTGACCTCGTGTATTAGACACGAATGCAGAACCTGCTCCGACACCGTGTATTGGACACTAAATTGACCCACAATCGATGCCGCATAATGGTCCTAATTTTATATGGATCCTGCTCCGTCCCCAAAGACACGAAGACGAAATCGTACTGTGTGTTGGACAAAAACACGAACCCATTTCCATTATTGTGTATTGTGTATTGTGTATTCCATTTACATATTTTGTACCGGTATTGGATAAGAATACGGATCCTGCTTCGACACCATGAATTGGACACGAATACGGATCAATGGAATGCTAAAATAATAACACTGTGGTTGTAAATCGTTCAAAAACCAATCCCTCCCCTCCAGGCACAGGAAAATCGGAAACTTTCTGCAATATTTATATAGTGGACTAAACATCAAAGTAAATAATGGCACAGGAAATCTTGATGTGCGCACAAGACTATATCAAGCAATGTTGCCGCTCATTGGGAGGTTGACTTGTTGACAGAGTATTCGTCCGCGCGCCGTGCGCGCGCGCGCGTGTGTGTATGTGTGTTTGTGTGTTTGAGTGTGTGGACACATGTGAATGTCGTAAAAATTCATTGTCTGCATTTATTTCCAGTGTTGTCATCAGTGCCAATAGGGAATCACTTGAATACAAATGAGATGTTGATGACGGTGTTATTAATGAAAGTGATGCTAGTGATATGATGATGATGGTGATGATGATGATGATGATGATGATGATGATGATGATGATGATGATGATGGTAATGATGATGATGATGATGATGACGTGGCTGATGTAGACAGACTCAACAGTAATAGATATTGATGGATTTGTGGCTGAGATAGACTCAACATATTTTTTTTTTATTGGACTATTGTATTCCTCTTGGGCTCTGAGACTGAAATACTGAATGAGGCAGAGATGAGGACGGCTAAGAGATGGCTTGGGCTCTCAGAGCATGCAGCAGTTTAGGAGCTGGTAGTTTTATCCGGAGATCGACTGAATGGATGAGGTGCTCTGTCAGTCTGGGCTAAAATGGTTGAGACTCACAGGCCTACTAATCAAGGATGCTGGTGACTGGATCAGAGAGTGAGTACAATTAAAAGTTGTGAGGTAGACCTAAACTAACTTGGAATAAATAACTGGAGCAGGATATGACATTAAAGGGATTAAAAAAGTGTGAAAATATGCGATGGATATGGATAAACGGTGTCTTGGGCTTAAACCTGTAAATCAAGGAAAACAGCCGTAAACCAAGATAATGATGAGTATGATTATGATGACCTTTGGTATATGAACATTACTATTTTTCATCACTATTCCTTGACTAAATCTTTATACTAACTTCTAGTTTCAATGTGACTAAACTTCCCATTTGTAAACATAAATGTTTCCTGTCATGTACATATCTTTCATTTAAGACCTAAATGAGCTTCATATGTACAATATTAAATTAAGTTCAGAATGACTCCCCTCCTACCAGCAACCATCATGCAGCCGCCTTCCTACTCCATAGAGCTAAAATATCACCTAAGGATAGAGCACAGCCTTGTGAAAAAGGTTAACTAATTCTTGGGAACATTGTCATTGAATATCATGACCTGTTATTTTTTCTGAAATATAAGACTTGTGCAAAATGAAATGGAGTGAATGTATAATTTAAAATATAAACCTATGCATTGCTAGGCATGATAGATATAACTAATAATGACCCTCATGCTAGAAATGGATGGTATAGTGGTAAGCCTATAATGGCTAGAACTAAAACTGGGTATTATGACAAAATGTACAAAGATGTCCTATCTATTTGTGTATTGAAGAATTGCACCAATCTCAAACCAATACAAAATCATATTAAAAAAGAAAAAAATTAGGCTCTCAGTATATTTGAAACATGTCACTGATTTATACATTCTAATTTGTTTATTATAAATTTATATAAAAACACAGCCCTGGATTAGGAATATTCAGTTTTTAAAGATTCCTGGATCTAATCACAATTCAGTAGTATCCATCTACTATCATGCTGCGTATCAGCTGCAGTCACCTTAGATGATGCTTAGTCCATGAAACCACATTTTATCCATATAAACCAAACTTCTAATACCCTGATTGCAACATCTTTGTTCACCTATCATACCAGTTTGATCAGCCTCAGTAAATCTTTCATCTTTTCTTTCTCATGTGATCGCTCAGTTCCATTTACATCCATAACACAACTATATTCCTATCAGACTAAGTCTAGCTTACAGGAATGTTGAAGTAATATGGCATGTGCAATGACCAACAGAATAACTGAATTGTATTAGTGTGAATATGTCACTGTTCGTTTTTATTGTGATTAGTCCTTTGAAAAGGATTCCTTCATGTTGTCCTAACTTACGTCTAGACTAGGCCTCTGCAAACTGACTTTCCTGTCATTGTCACTTACGTAATTTATACTGTGGATCAATCCTGATCATCATGTTTTTTCTGTCTTTTCACAACCGGTATCTTAGACGAATGCTACTCTAGTCAAAGTAGACCCAGAACATTCAAGAATGGTGCCAGATCTGTATTTCTGATATCATGAACTTTAATATGAGTGTATAAAAAAAACAAGAGGACATAAACCGCACATACATATACTGGTAACAAAAATAGTATAATACTTTATACATTCACTCATACAGCTGAATAACCTCATCCCATTCACTCTCTGGCCATTGGCCATTTTCTATAACATTATGAGGACTGCTCTTCCAGTCCCATTTTTTATCTGGTATCATCCATCTGGCACCATAATTAGCATTGATGTAAGCATCCGCTGGACATGGTGTTCGTATCCACATTTCCAAAAACTCCGTCCAGCACAAATTGAAAGGAGGAAAAATGTATCTGTTGATAAAAGGAATGATATTAGAGATGCGCACATATACAACCCAACAGCATAGAACATGTAATTCTGAGAGGCACAGTCCCGGAAAGTGAGGTAGGTGGTGACAGAGAGAAAGTTGGGTTAGGATATTGCAGCATATCTGGAGATTAAAGTCCCTATTGCCAGCTCTCCTTCCTGTACTGGGACTAGCCCTAGTAGAGGCCCTCCTTCCTGTAGCCTAATGTTTTTTAGTTGTTTTAGACTATGTTTAGTATTGCATAATGTATTTCATTTTTAATAATAGCTCCTTGCAGTTTCCTTGAATAATTTTCAAAGAATGTTGGGGGTACCCTGGATTGAATAGGTGCCTTGACCTTCAAGGCAATTTAAAACATCTAGTGGGGGAGTGTGACAGACAGTCAGAGAAAGTAGAGTCTGTCAGCACCAGGAAAAAAACAGTTGGCACATTTCACAACAGCCAATGCCTTAAGAAAAACTGCAAAGTTAAAGAAATAAAAGTCCTTGATAAGGAATTTTTAATAAAATTAAACAGGAAAATTGTAAACCTGGAAACTGAGGGGATGTGGTCATGAGAGAGCCCTAAACTTGGAACAATTTGATAGAGCGGCACAGGAAATTGGCTAGGAATAAGTGGCATCGTGGGATAAATCAGGTGTATAGGGGGAAGGTGGCAGTAGAACTTTGAATGATTGAACCTCATTCACATTTGCCTCCAGTTATTTAAGAGCCTCACTACCAATCCCATAAGAGATGGACTAGAAACTAGTAAGTTCTAAGTGCATAAAGTACATATCACCTCATCTTTGGCAATTGTAATTTGAAAGAGGAACAGTGGATAATTTTTAATCGTCTAACCTGTAACATGTATCTCTACATCTTTTTAAGTAAGAAAGCATACAGAATCAGAATGTGACTATGTGAAATGCTCAGGGTGGCAAGGGAAAGTACATAAACAGTTGCATACCAAAAAGTTACTGCAGTATTAAATATTCATAAATAATAAAGAACACATGAAAAACGAGTTAAAAATAGGAGAATCCAGAAAAAGAAAACACTCGCTAAGTGCATGTTTACAATTTCAAAACACTTACACATTTCAATATTCAGACTATATTGAGAATACATTTAACAAATTTACTTGTATTTTAATCCAGTACTAGCTTGAGTGCCACCATTCCAGATGTATTTTTCTGCATCTTCTATGTAGAAAAAGAAGATGTCAAGCTTGAGATCTCCATACAGAAAGGAGAGTTCCAAGCTGTCAGATACCTGAAATTAAGAAGGGAAATGTCAAAAGGGAAGGCATTAATAAAATCTATATCCTTACTAATTTTACTTAAGATATTTTTCTACACAGCAGAATATATCAACTTTCATTAGATGAATGTGTGCTTGACCACTTGTAAAAGTTACTAAAACAATTTTGAAAACATGTTTTAGTTAACCCCTTCTCTGCCTGGCCTGGGAGTTTCCCGGGTCTGACAGTGTCCTCATATGCCAAGCATCTGGGAAATTAATGGGCCTATGACATGTCACGTTTAGTGACTTTTTTTTGCAAGGTCTAAAGGATATAGCTGTGTAAAATTGTCACAGTAAGAATTGTTTGATCTTCTCTTGAAGAACTCTTCTGACAGTGAAAACAGACGTGGTTTGAAGCCAAAGAAGATGTTGTGATTCTCAGTTTCTCTTCAGTTGTCTTCGCCATGGCACATTACAGACCACGTTTATCATGTGCAGGGGCTTTGGATGAAATCATGCAAGATCGTGACAGCGGCGACAATGATTCATATGGAAATGGTAGTGACTCAGAGGAAGAAAACGATGGAGAAAGTGATTTGTTTCCGAGGATGATGGTAGATGCGATCGGAAACAATCAAGTCAGTGACGATGATAGTTCTAGATTCTAGATCAGCTTGAGTTTCAGATGAGGATCGCAATGGTGAACCTTGGTCTAGATAGTCAACACCAGACTCTGTGTATGAACCAGGCCCATCATATTGTTCTTGATCTATGTCTAGATCAAACAGATCTAGTGATGATGAAGAAGTGACAGGTGTAGGCAGAGGCAAAGGTCATATTTTTCCATTCCCCCTACACACCCCCCCCCCCGCATTTTT
>JAUEKS010364449.1:0-11404 GCA_031762815.1 Tylodina fungina | reverse complement strand
TGTGATGTGTGTGTGTGTGTGTGTGTGTGTGTTTGTGTGTGTGTTTGTGTGTGTGTGTGTGCGTGTGTGTGTGTGTGTTTGTATGACGCAGACCAAGGCAGCCTAGCGAAGAGCCACAAATCCCGAACACTAATAATTAATCGCGTCAAAAGCGGCTAAAAGAGCCAAAAGAGCGAGGATGCACACTTTTCAAGCATCAATTTTATTCAAAATATTATTACAAACCTTTCAGACTTGAGGTTGGGTGTTTCAGTAACGTGATTTACTTATTATGTACAGACTGACATGCATTACTTATTTGACGTTCCTGTTTTTGCCTTCCTGAATAGACGCACATAGAATATTTCCAAATAGATGCACAACATAGCACAACTAAACACACATCACATTGTGATGAGTCGCTTGACTTTTCTACGTTACGTTTTTAAGGTTCACATTTGGTACGTGAAAACGATAAATACTTTAATAAATAATAGCTCTAGACTCTAGATATAGATCTAGATATCTAGATCTAGATATTAGATATCTAGGCCTACTTGAAAAGATAGAGATTTTACAATGGTCTGACATTTTTCAACATACTCGCATCTCACAGAAACAACAAAGACAGACGAAGCAATTAACAATGTGAGTAGGATATCCTCAAACTAGATCTAGCTCCCACGGACCCATTAACTCCGTGGATATTACAACTCCGTGGATAATAAATGATCTGGCTGAAAGTGAAAAACAAAATAATGAAGCTAAAACACGCAATTATTATATGGGTTAAATGTCACCTGCGCACCGTAATCTATTGTCACATATCTCAACTGAACTAGCCTAGTTGTGACCTACTTTTCTTTATGTCTCACCTCTCTCTTCCTTATCCCCGTCCTCTCCCCTTCACCTGCCCTAATAAAGTTTCAAAATGGTGGACGTTACAGGACAGGTACTTGTTTATTGAGTTGACACTGTCACCACTTCTGATTATTTTTCTCCGTGTTCCTAAACACAAGCGAAGGAGACAAGTAAGTTGAAGTAAATTCCCATTCGTTTGTAATTCTGTCATGTTCTGAATCAAGGTAAGTAGAGATCTTGTCTTAGATCCAATAATATCGTGTCTAGGTTCTAGAGAGAGATAGATTTTAGAACGTGTGTTCACTTCCGCAAAAAATCCTCCAGGGTCCACTTTGAGACGCAAATGACTTTAAATTCTAGATTCTACATTATTTTATCGGTATCTCACTAAAATTTACGTGAGAAATCTGAATTTGATCCAGATGTAGACTAGACTAATCTAGATATATTATAAAATAGGTCTAGATCTAGAATCTAGGTCTAGATATCTATCGTTTCTGTTAAGATCTCATCTAGAAATCTAGATCTAGGCCTACTCCACATCACATCTTAAAATGAAGGGAAATTGAAGCTTAGACATAGATCTATCTCTTCCAGATTTTTCTAGTTGTCTTAAGTTTGCTTGTTTTTGTATTATATATTTACGTTCATCAAATAAGAGAAGAGGCAGTGTGAGTTCATGTGGGATGGATAATGACCTAACCTACATGACAGTTGTATAGGCCTAGGCTTTTAGTAGGCCTATCTATTAGAAATTGACATTGACACAATTGAACATCATACCTCTCTTATTTTGCCTTATTAACATTAAATAGTCTACATTCTAACTTGTTTATTTTTTTAAGCTCTCAGATAAACTCCTGCCTCAACTATGTTCTTGAAATTAAATTATCAAACCAGTTCCTCTTCATTCTACTCAGTTTCTTGGCACCCTGGCACTTCCATGCACCCCCTCCCTCCCCTTTTCTGCACCATTCTTCCTACATGACATAGTACTTGCACCTCCAAATCAAAAACTCTTGCTGCACCAAAAGTTGCTCTTATTTAGTTTCGTTTCTTCTATTTTTTTTCATCTTCGGAACATCTTCCTTCCAGCCATTTCCTGTTCATCGCTTACCTTTGTGAAATATTGTATTTGTTCCAATACAGCATGGCAGGAGGTCATATGAGGATCTGAGAATAAAGCTGATCTTGAGAGGAGCCATGTGCCATGTGTCGTTCCAAGTGAAACTCTTTGAAGTGCACTCTCCCACATTGTCCATTGCCCTTGCTGGCTCTTTAAGACAGCCTTTTGAAGTCTCTTTTGGTCTTCTTTCTTTCTCATCTCCTGGATCACCACACTCTTTTGTCTTTTCTTTAAGCCTTTCACCACCATTCGGCTTTGGTCAACCCCCAGTCCTTGCCTGTTGGTTTGCGTGTGTGTCCTATTATCTCTCCTTTCCTTCGCACAATTCATTGCTTCTTGGACTTTCCATTTTCTCCCTGTTTTCAGCTAGGGATTGATTGCTTCTATCATCCAGGCATAAATCCTACAACATACTTTGAAGGCTGATCGTCCCTATTTTGTATTCCTTCAGGATGAATTTCAGTGGTAGTTTCAGTCAGCTTTGTTTGGCGACAGTGCATCAATATTATATATCAGTGAGACAGGATGGGGCACCAAGCCATTTCCTGATGCACTTGTTGATTTTGGCTTTCAGCCAAAATTTTGGTGCAGATGTTGTATCAGATGCCATAGAAGCTTTGGTATCAGCATGAACTGCTGACACCACAGACCTTGTTTATGCCAGGGAGTCCACACTGGACAATAGTCTCTAAGCCATCATTCGACATATTTCATTTCTTTTTCTCTTTGAGAGTGTTTTTGGGGGTGTCATCGTACCCCCTTTATAAGTTCTTAACTGGGGTTTCTATGACTGTTGGAATTGCCTGGCTGGCAGCATTGAAGACCACAAATTCGGCCACTTTTCCTTTCCTCAGTGAGACTGATTTCTTTGGCTTAAACTTCATTCTGGATGAGCCACTATGTCATCAAACCTCTCCAGAACATGATGTATCTCATCTTCTCTGGACGAAATCATTGTGAAGGCCTTGAGAGAAGTTATCTTGTATCCATCACCAAGGTCTGTTTGTCTTGTGTTCCTTGTTGCTGTTTTTAAGATGGCTTCTATCACTAGTGTGAACAGTATTGAGGAAATTGCATAGAGCTCTTTGCAATGCCCATTTTCAAGTTGATCCACGCTGTGGTGTACTCCTTAATTAGTAGAGAACCGCATTGAGATGCCTTTGAAATACATTTTATGATACATCTTGAGAGCCATTGTGTTTGCTAGATCAGGCCACTCTACGTCCAGGTCTCTCTTTTCTCCTTTTTTTGGATTGCATCCCAGATTATTGTGGTGTCCCACTCAGTCAGTCTCGCCTCGGTTGCCACCTTTCTGGATTGACACATTGAAGTACTTGTTTTCTTGAGGTACTTGGTCAGCCTTGCTGCCAAGATAGAGATTTTCCTTTTGATACTCAGTTGTGATGTTGGCCTGAACTGGTTGATGCCACTTGATGTTTGCTCTTTTGGAATGTGCCCACCATCTGCTGTCATCCTTTGGCTACTGATATTCTGGTTTCTATGGAGCTACTCCATCACCCTGGGACATTTTTTGTACAGCATGTATATGGTATTCCATTTGGTTCTGTTGACGATTTGGCTTAGATTTTCTTGATTACCTTGATTTCCCCCAGTGTGGTGACTTTTTGTCATTGGAGTGTTCTTCGCCACACTGTATCTTGAATGTTGAGTGACGTTTTGCTCTTTGAGTTGGAGTGTTTTCTCAGATGATGCTCCAGAACTCCTCTGTCCACGTCTAAGGTCACAGATTTCAGCTGCTCGAACAGTGTTTTGGCAAAGTGGAAGGGGTCTCTGAAGAAGTGTTCTGATGGGAGCTTCTTTTTCCTCTTCCTTTTCCTCACAGATTCTGCTTTGCTGAGTGCACTATGTTTTGCTTTCAGATCTTTAGTTTCCAAGCCTTGGTTTTCTGATGGCTGTATGGTCTTCATTTTCTTCTTGAGGTTTTTCTTTTGGACCCTGATCTTTATCTTTTCCATCTCTTTTTGAAGTTTTGATTTCTTTGGAAATATTTTTTTTCTTTGGGCACTAGTAGTTTTGTTCCAAATGCATCCTTACAAGGTGGTGTACACAATGTCCCCACATATGGCTATTTTGTGTTCTTAGAGTGTTTTTCTCTATCAGTGCGTCGAGTCTCGGAATGATTTTTTTCATTTAGCTTTTCCCAATCTTCAGTTTCATTTGCTTGTGGCTGGTTTAGTTTCAGATGCTTGGCATCGAAGGCCTCTATCTATGGAAATCCCTCATCCGTACCAACATGGATGTCTTTGACGCTGTGATTTAAATTTTGGTCTTCGGACGTCTTATTTTCTGGTGGAGTATGCTGCTGCTCATTCGAATAAATATATTCCTTCTTTGTCCTGTAGATCTTCATGCGAAACACTTTTCACAGACACATATGGATGGCGTCTGTGGCCTAGTGGTTAGGCTACCGGACTCATGATCGAGGGGTTATGGCAAATCCTGGCAGGGCTAGGCATCTGACGCATCCCTGGGAATTTCCTCATCCCACTCAGGTGTAAAATGGATACCCGACTGTAGACAGTGAACGGATATTGTCAGTATGTTAGTATGAGCGCCTAACCTGTACTGTATAATAATAGTCCTCAGGGATTTGAGCTGGTTTCAGTATGACATTGTCTGGTCTGTCGGGGTAATAATAGTGTGTACGCGCTTAGAGCTTGTATTAATGAAGATTTAGCACTATAAATACTATCTATTATTATTATTATTATTATTAATCCATTTTTTCCATATCTGCATCCATGTCCATTGTCCACTTGGGATATGCAGTCGTGATTGGTTCAGCACTGATGGATTCATCATTCTTTTTCCATTTCGGTGAAACCTGGGAGCATTTTTTTCTCTCGTAGCCACATATTAAAGACAAAGTGGGGAGCTAGATTTCATTTTTCTGTCTTTCCCAGTGTCCCCCGGTCTTCTCCAGATGTCCTCTAACTTATTCCGGAAAGTGAAGGTTTACCCATGTATCAGTGGAAAGAAACTCACGGAGAGCGTGGCAAGGAAGAGCTCTCAGAAAAGAAGCCCTCTTCAAGCTTTTCGCCCCTTATCTCCTGACACTCTTGGGGTGGAAAAGGGGGCTGGGGGTGGGGTGGGGGGGGGGGGGAATGGAGAGGAGCTGGGCCACACCAGGTGACACCAGGTGTCCCTTGTGACCCCCTTTTCCGGATAAGTCATGACTGGGATTCGAAACCATGACCGTCTTGGCGTGCTCTTATTTTCATTTTAAGCAATTCACATATTGTCTTGCGCTCTAACTGCTAGACCACAGGAAACCTTATTTTTGTAGGATAGTTAACCCTTATGAAGTTCTCTGTAACTGAGAGCTTGTTTCATGAGGATGTAAACAATCGTTCCTATAAATCCGCTGGCTCCAATATAAGGCTCCAATTTCTGCATTGAGGACTTTGACCTGATAACCCTCTCCTCTCAGGCTGTTTTGCCAGATCAGTATACTTTTCAGTCTCCTAGAGGCGAGTTTCCTCCATTCTGTTCTCATATGATACCGTGAGCTTGATCATCAGCTGTTCGGTTGACTGAGAGCGGACCACTATGTCTGGTCTCATACAGCTCTTGCTGATGATTTTGACTCTGGGTCACTCTCTCATTCTGCTAGCTCTGCAGTGCACTTTCAGTCATCTGAGTCTTGCAGACTGCATATTCCAAGTGGCACTGTTGTTCAGAGCCACGATTTGCTGCCTCCTGCCATGAAAAATGTCGAAGGTGCTTTTTGGAGTCCTGGTTTTTCCTTTCTTGATGTTGGCATTAGCCCAGACTGCTTGTACAATTTATTGGAGCACTTGGTTGTGCCTCCATGTGTATTTGTCAAGCCTGCACTACATGAATTTAGGGCATGCTCCATTGATTTTTTTTATCATTTCATAGAGGGCAAACAGGATCGTCTGTCCCCCACTTCACCAAGTCTGCATGCTATACACCTAATTCATTTATATAATACATTAAATAATGTTGAAATGAACTGGCTTGTAAACGCATTTTATGTATACTGGTACCCATTAAATATTATTGCTTTTATTCATTCTTAGCAATGGACCAGTATCCACCTGCTCTGGTCATTGCCAGCCAAGAAGATGTGTATAAAAACAACAATGTTCTTTACCGTTTGGTCAAGCCATTGCCAGATGGATCTGGAGTCCAATCCAATGACAGACTTGTCAATGTTGTCCCCTTTAGAAGGTAGGAGCTGATTCTCACTAAGATTTTGATAATACAACTATTGAACACCATGAATGTCGGGTAAAAGAGTAAACTTAGTTTAGTTGATTCATCAGAATAATACTTTTCTGGTACTTGGGTTTAATAATATATGAAATTATATCATGCGTGTGTGTGTGCATGTGTCTGTCTGTGTGTGTTTTATTATGCTATGAGGCTGCGCCCCTCCGTTCCCTCCATCTTTGCTAGACCTTTGCTGCTCTTGACGATGTCACTCCTTGTTTGATTATGTCATCTCACCATCTTCATCTCAGTCTTCTTTTCCATCTCTTTCCACATTTAACCTATTCTCTGTGTTGCGCATGTGTGTGTGTGTGTGTGTGTGTGTGTGTGTGTGTGTGTGTGTGTGTGTGTGTAAGTAGTCCTTCCAAGACATCCGGTTCATAGAGCCAGCGAGGTTTTTCCCATTTTCAATGTCATGAAGCAGACAATGAAAAACATTTTACCCTACACTTTCTGAATAGGATGCTAGTTTACCACAGAATACCTTTCCAACCAAAACTGTATCCATTTTCACCTGTGCTGAGTGAAGCAAAAGGGTTAAAATAAATTTTGCTTAAGGAAAATAACGTGTGCCACCTGTGGGTTTCAAAACTGGTACCTCTTGGCCCGTAATTCAACAACTCTACTGCTATGCCACTGTGTCCTCCACACACACGCACACACGCACATACACATGCATATATCTTATATATTACTTAATTTGTTTGCTCCATAGGATCTACCTGTTTGAAATAAAAGCTGAAATTGATGAATTTCGGCAGCAAATTTTGAAACGCCCTCTTGTGCTTCAACCTATTCTTCATTTTGGCCGAGGGTGTGGTCAAGCATTTGGAACTTGTTACACTGACGGTACGAGCATTCAGGTTTTTACAGCTTTAGACATTTACAGCTCAGAGTCAAGTAATTCATAATATTGTAGAGAATACTGTAGGTAAGTTATGGCTTTTTTTTTTGTGGATCTATCTGCGTTGACTGTAGAGTTCATTATTAAACTTTTCATTATGTCTTAAACGTGATTTATCATAATTTGTCTTGTTTGCTGCTTGCTATATCAGTAACTTTCCTCCTCCCTCTCCTCATCATCCCTTCTTGTTCTTTGTCATGTTCTATTTTGCTTTTTGTGTTTCTTATTCAGAACTTTGGCTTGTCATGGTGAACCAGACCCATCCTAAGATTCTCAGCCGCCTGCAGATGGGCATAGATTATGCTGAGGCTAGCATAGAGCGGGGACAGGCAGTAACAGTCAAAGTAAGGAATCTTTGAACAAAATATCTCACAACTGAAAAATTTAACAGAACATTAATTTTGTAGTTTATTTTGAGTTTTAGTTGTTGCTGAAGATTGATGAATTCTTCATATTTTATATTCACTAGGATCAAGTGAGATAGCTGGAATAAGATGTTCTAATACCTCAGCTTAATTTTTAATAGTCTGCATCTTTTTAATTATTGGGTTGTTTTTTTTTGTTATCACTTATATACATTCATTTGCATAACTATTTCTTCCGCTATTTGATATCGAACTGCAGGATTCCCTTCTATAAATCACTATATTGGTGAAAATATTGTGAAATAAATTCAGTGTAAGCCTATCCTCAATAATGTTTTAAGTATCTTCTTGCCATTTATTTAAATGCATTTGTACTGTTTAAATGAATAAGTTGTACTCTTGTTTAAATTTTTTTCCATTTCAGTTTAAATTTGGAAAACTTATTGAACGAGTGTATAGACAACATCTCAATCAGAAAGAATTGGGCGAGGCGAGGAATAGCCTGGAAACGTTCTTGACTTCCTTTCGATATTCAGAATGGGAACATGGAGACCTTATTATCCGTCATCGTGGCCGCGCAGCAAAACTGGGTGATCAATCTAAATTACCGGTTAGTGCGTACAAGTATACAATCATTCCTAATGCTATGTGTTTATATCCTTTCTCTACATTATAAACTTCTTCAACACAAGATTTTCAATTAATTTATTGATCATCACTTTTTGTATTTCTTTTTACCAATGTAGTTTTCTTTCAAATTAATGATTAGTTTAACATCTCTTGATTTAAATTGTGGAGTACATTTATGACTTCAATCTTTAGATCTAGAATTTGTGAACGAGCAGATTCCACAAGTGTTTTTTACATATGTGTTAATTGAGTACTCTGTGGGTTGGGAAATATAAGGCTGTGAGAAAATTAAGTTCAGGATTATGGGCTGCACACATGGTTTCTAAAATCAATTTATCTTCAAATGCAAGCATTTATTTTTCTACCAATGCTTACAATATGGGACTTTTTTTATTTATTTTGCAGTCTCTTCATAAGACATTTGATTTTGAAGACATCGGCATGCATGAGATGATCTGGAATCAATTGAGTGGACAAAAGTTCTCCCAGCCACACCTGGCTCCACTCTCTGAGGGTGAAATATAATTCTTTTTATGCATTAGTTCCTAGTATGTCACAGAATAATGAAGTGGTCAAATCATTTATTTCAGCAATTGTCTGTGATTATAGGGGTTTGCTGAGAAGCCACTTTTCTCTTAGGGGGTTTCTTTCTTTTCTTTTTTTTATTTTGGAGCAATTATTTTTCGGTCACATGCAATACCTAATGCCAAGCAGACTGTTGTAGACTATGGATGTCTCAGTTAGCCCTATCAGCTAATACAACTGGGAGGATAACCAGCCTCACTATTCTATGCCAGTATGGCAGCCATGCAACGTATGGTACCGAGATGCACGGTACCATTAGTAAGGAAATGTTCCCTGACTTGATACAAGAAAAGAACTCAAAATATTACCTTCTTATATGTGTTTATGTATATATATAGACACACACTGGGGAAAGTCGATTTCACTTTTGAGAGCATAATTTTCAAACTTCTCAAAATGTTAATGGTATCAAAATTAATTCTTATTTTTTTTTGTGGTCATATATTCTCAGATGAAATCATTGATGTGCTTCCCACATGGACTATCAATGGATTGTCTCCACTTGAATGCATAGGAGAATCTGTTCCTGAACATAACTACAGTTATGCTCAGGCCAACCGCTTGTACGAAAGTTTTCGGAAGAAAAAACGCCGAGGACATACAGAACCACATGCTCACAGTAATTTATCGTCAGACTCCCAGCTCGGGGCTGCCGCTATGGATTTGTCCCCACATTCTAACGTTACTTCAGAGGATGTGACACTCGAGCATGACTTCATTCAGCCTGGAAAAAATGGGAGGCAAGTATCTCGGGCTAGGCGAATATACCAAGAGACAGATAGCCCCCACGATGATTATTCCGATGTACCAGGTCATTATTATGACTCCCAGAATAGGACACATATTCTAGATGAAAGAACATCTCATCACAACTCTCATACATCGTCTCACCCATTTCCTTCTAACGTCGCCGACTCTCATGGTGCTTCTCCTCTTGACCGCCATGGTCACATCCACGCTGACGTGCACATCAAGAAGGCTTCTGCTCCTCCATTAGAAGATCCTGCCTTGCATTCCACAAGCCAGCCCCACCCACGTTCACAACCATTTCTCCATCTTGATCCTTCACAACTTCATAACCACATGCACAGTGCTCCGCTCAAGAAGCAAGATAGTGATCGATCCTCCAGGTCGACTAATGCGGATAGTGGTTACAGTGCAGAAGGTGATTGTCTTCGTTCAAGGGGTAGCTCTTATGACTGCAGTGATGAAGACTATTCTTCAAAATATAATTTATATAGAAACCAAAATACAGGTTATGAAAGCAGGGCATTTACAATTCAAGAAGGTTCTCATGAAGGTTTGGAAAATCCAGGATTTCAGTATGACCACCATGATGTGGATCACCATGATGTAGATTTTGCTTTAGAGAAACACAAAGAAATCATCGCTAAGAGTTTGCATGCATATCCTCATGACAATAGACATGCTCCGATGTCTGGTGGTTTTGACCACAGAATTCAAGAGTTTTCCTCTCAAAGCACCAGTCCTCACAATGGCTTACACTCTAAAGAACATGTAAGGGTTGCACCTCCAAGAAAAAAGAGATTACAAACACATGAAAACCCTGATCAGATAGCTGAAAGCTTTATCTGAAGTTGGCTCTTAGTTTTTAATAACTGTGTACAGTGATAGAACTTGTGTGCGCGCGCGTGTGTGTGTGTGTGTGTGTGTGCGCATACATGTGTGTGTGTGTGTGCGTGCATGTGTGTGCACTCATGTGTTTGTGGGCATATGTGTAAGTGTAAGAAACATTTCCTATCATGTCAACTCTGTTCTGAAATTATTGATGATGCTTCTTATTATTTACTTTTTCATCCTCTGCTGATATGATGTTGAGCATCGACAGGAGATGCAGTTTTTCTATGGTAGACTAAATCTGGAGCTAGTTCTTTCAGTTGAAATGTTTTCAGGGTTCTCTCTCATATTTCAAATGGCCTGCCTCTTCGTTTGTAGCCTGAGAAATGGGTGTTGTAGGCTCTTGAGTCTGGTTGACTCGGTGGTATTCATGCAGATGGCCAAACAATTTTTTTACCTTGATGTCCTATGAAATATATGCAGGACTATGTGCCAATAGTTGCTCTCACATCTTCATTTAAGTATGGTACCTGTCTCTTTGTGTGATGTTTAGAGTTTTGTGGAGGCATTTAATTTCACATGCAGTAATCTTGCTTTCGTGTGTTTTACTTGGTGTCCAGGTCTGACATTGGTAGCATAGTGTTGGAATGAATATTGCTGTCTTTTTGTGTCCATACTTAGTGTAACATAAGAGGGGCACCAGCTGCTAAATGACAGTGTTAGCTCTTTGGGCTTGTGTTTCTATCTCTCTGTCTATGGTGTCATTTTCTGTGACAATATTACATAGATATTTAAACTCCTAGACATGCTTCAGTTGCATATTGTTCACATGAATGCTTCGGGAACTAGGACTTCAGCTGGTTGTCTTGACTTTGGTTTTTGATGTACTTATTCTCATTCGATTTTCTCACTCCTGTTATTGGGTTCAGTATTACAGACCCGCCATTTATCCTGATTTAATCAGGATATCCTGATTTTTTATTAGACTTTAGAGCAGATATCCTGTTTTTATTTAGCATTAATTGTAAAAATACTGATTTTTAAAAAATTGTATTCTTCATTGTATTAGTTGATCCTGATTTTTTTCCTCAAATACTGATTTTTTTGACTGGGTATCCT
>JAUEKS010364339.1:0-11406 GCA_031762815.1 Tylodina fungina | reverse complement strand
TGGTTTGTGGGAAGGTCTGGAATTTGGGTCTGGAAAAGGTCTGGAATTTGTTTTTTCTCAAGTTGTGGGAACCCTGTTATAAACAGTCTGTTTCATTCTTGTGCCTAAAAATGACCGATTTGACCGAATTTGACCACGATTTTGCTGAAACAAAGTGAGGAGGAGGTTTCTAGTGATGAAGACGAAGGTCAGTTGATAGTTTAGCACATATTTATTGATTGATTCACAAGACAAATAGACTACAATAGTGTGCTGGCAGGCCAGCTGTTGCTAGGCTAGATCAAGTACTGGCATTAGTAGTTCATTGTGATGACCAGTGATCATCTAATGGTGAAGCAATAACTTCCTTTTTTAATGAACCCCAACATCCCATAAATTTACTTTTCTCACCTTTTGCAGAGCTGTCAACTCTACCGCATTTCGCCGAATCATTCCGCGAAATGGTCGTGCCTTCAGCGATCCCGCACACTTGTCTAATATTCCGCATTTTGCCGATGTCATGGCTACTTTGTGTTTACTGGTCTTTTCCGGTAATGTCGGTGATCAAAGTCCGTTATTATCGACCTGTATCTGAACTGTTTCTGGGTCAATAACCTCCGGGGAATTTGAGGGTCACGTTGACATATGACCCTCCATCACAACATCCCGTCCCACCACATTCAATAGACCTAGATCTACTTTACTAGAACTAGAATTAATTGCCTTTCAATCAGCTCTAATGTTCACGCCACTGGACATTTTCATTAGCCTAATCATGATTGTTTAGTTGAAAGATTCTTTATTCTGTACTGTGTCCATGATATGTTTACAGCGGTATTTAATCATCCAGGTCATAGTGTTTTAAAATTATTTACCGATGTAGATCTAAATCCAGATCTTGAAAATCTTGATCTAGATCTTAGATCTTCTAGATCTAGATCTGGAATATCTATATAATCTAGATTTAGAATATCTATCTGGATCTATCTAGACTTTAGATCTTAAATTATATCTAAATTTAGATTTCTAGATCTAGATCTTAAATCTAAATTTCTAGATCTAGAATCTCGATATATTGTAATGGGAGCCGTAAATAGATTCTAGGTCTGAATTCTTAAATCTAGCCATACGAAAAACACAAAAAGCAAACCCTGGAACAAGTAAATGTACGCTTGCGACTGAACTACAAATCAATTGATGTGATGATCATCAATAAAATTTCGGTACGGTGTGTTGATTCCACTTTTTTACCTTAGATTCCTCTTTTTCAGTCTTGTGATTCTTCTTAAGGGGTTTAGAGGGTAGGTAGCTCTGCTTTTGTCTGTACCAAAGGAAGCATTAGTATGTACTGAATCCAAAAATGTATAGTTTTGGGCTGTTTAGATAAGTATTTTTTCAGCTATGGGTGATTTTAACTCATATGTGTCGTATCTTCATTAGGCTAATTTTAAGTGAAAATTTAGACTCAATGAAAAATTTTTAGTGGGCACTCAAGTGGTTAAAAAGGCAAAAATCCATTTTCGGACCTCCCGCCCAGGCCTGTGCGGCTCCTGGACCCCGGTGGTTTTCAGATTTTTTTCATCTCTCATTTACACCTCTGTTTGTTATCATTTTTCCATTTTTGTCTTTCAGGAAGATGAGAAGGATGCCAATAACGAAGGCACAATCATTCTGGAAACTGTAACGGAACAGAATAAATCGAAAAAGAAAGAAAAGAACAAGAAGAAGGAGAAACAAAAAAAGCCAGAGGACGAAGACATTGATGCTATAATGGCAAGCCTTGACGCAGAGCCTGAGAAAAAGGAGAGGAAAAAAGCAAAGAAAAACAAGAAGGCCCTGGCAGAGGATGAGAGCAAAGATCCAAGTGATGATGTCGCCACTGAAGCTGACTTTGCAGATAAAGCCCCAAAAGTTGTGACAATTGATGACTTTGATGAAGATGATGAAGATGATCAAAAGAAGAAGAAGAAAAAAAAGGAAACGGATAAACCACCACAAACCAAGGAGGAGGGTGAGATGAAGGAAGAGGGTGATAGAGAGGAAGAAGATGATGATGGAGAAGGTGGAGACGAAGGGGGAACGGTGAAGACAGCAGCCCAGAAAAGGAAAGAAAAGCGGGACCGTGAAAAGCTGAAGAAACAACAGGTAATTATGCTACCACATGCAGTTTTTAATAGGAAAAGAGAGAGGCAATGCATACAAGATGATGCCATGCTGATAGATTATAGGGCTGTACATTATTTAAGCAATCTGTGACATCAGTTTTAGACAAGGATGTCCACGCATGATCAATATTCTTCACAATGATCTTTTGGTGGCATCGGTGGCCTAGTGGTTGGACTGCCGGACGCATGATCGATGGGTCGCGGATTCGAATCCTGGCAGTGCTAGACATCTGACGTGTCTGTGGGAGAGGCACTTTTCACAAATTTCCTCACCATGCCCAGGTGTAAAATGGGTACCCGACTGTAGACAGTGAACAACGATATTGTCAGTATGTTAGTATGAGCCCCTAACCGGCAGCCTGTACTATTTACTTCTCAGGGAGTTGAGCTGGTTTCAGTATGACATTAGTCTGTCGGGGTAACAGTGTGTTAAGCACCTTTGAGCACTTCTAGTGGAGATGGGCGCTATAGAAATGAAGCATTGTTATTCTTATTACAAATGAAAGAATGGCGAATTTATTGCATTGTTTTCTACTTTGTTCAATTCTCTCGTCTGCGTGCCCAGCTCTAACCGTGCACTTTTCAGGATCTTCTGGTACTAATGGCTTAATTTGCCGTATGGAGGTTGATTTTCATGTCTGGTAATTTTTTGCACAGCCATTAGACACAGTGAATAAAAGAATATGTCATTGTTTGCAAACTCGCTTGACTGCAAGGTCTATAATAAGCAACACATTTTTAAAAATACAAGCCTATAGAAATTTAATGTGTTCGATGTTTCAAAAGATGAATCTGTTGCTATGGAATGTAAGCAAATTTCTTTTTCCCAACACTGAAGCCAAATGTAGGTAGACTTCGGAAAAGCTTGACGAAAGAGTGCTGTTTAACCAACAAGTGTCGCATTTAAATGGTTCAAATTTTTTTTTTGCATGCGATATTAATAATAAAGACACAAATGTGAATCTTATATTTTTTAACTTTCATTTTGTGATCAGGAAAGACAGAAGAAAAAGGGAGGAAAGAAAGAGGAAGCCAGCGAAGGATCAGAGTTGGACAAGGGAGAGAATGCACCTGCAGCCGGCAAGGAAGAGAACCCTGAGGAACCTGATGCCGAAGGGGAGGATAAGGAGGGTGAGTACCAGGGACACCTTTCTCTACCAAATTATTTACTTTAGCAACATGAAGAAGATTGTCAATGGGTTTTTATTGTGTGTGTGTGTGTTTTGCTCTAGACCAGCACTCCCGTATTTCTAGTGATGTCACTCTGTCAAATTTCTTCGGTTCTTCTCTTTAGTGTGAGTTTTTGTGATACTTTTGTCCCCATATTTATTATTTTTTAATTTGTGAGCTGCATATTTTGGGAGTCGTGTCTTGCGAATTTATTTCCAAAACAACCTGTGTCAATCTTATTCGGTTCTGTGGTAGTTTTTTGTTCTAGGTTGGTTTGGCATTCTTTTGCGCAGGAAGACAGTCTGGTCTGACCGTCGGGTCTGGTGTCGGTGTGGGTGTACCCTAACCTCTGTTATGAGAACAATGCGGGGCAACCTTTGTTCCTGCTGTCAACATACATGGCCCAATCATTCGAGACGCCGCCTCTGAAGGTGTTTTGTTATCACCTCGGTCACTACAATGCGTTGTCTGACATCTTCAATACTAATGCACTGGAATGGGCTGATATGCAAGATCCTCCTCCAATACTTTATGTTTTTCCACGTTCATCTTTCTTTCAATTTCTTGCGTATGTGGCCATATCTCGGCAGCATAACACAAGGCAGGGCGCACTTCTGCCATGTACACCCTTTTCTTTGTCTTTGTTGACACTCTTCTTTCTTTTATCAGGCTACATTTTGCAAAACCGAAAGATTGCTTGTTGCTGTTTGTTGTGAAAGTACCACTGTGACAGGAGGGAATTTTCTCCCATATTTACTGTTTTAGTTCTCCAAGAATGACGACCAGACTCTAAGGGTCATATTGTTTTGTTATGTTCCTGTGTTTGTTTTTGAAATATTTGGATAAGAATTTTCTATCACATTACAGATGAAAAGGAAGGCAAGAAAAAGAAAAAGAAAAAGGGTGAGAAAGAGAAGGAAGAGAAAGCAAAACCCAACAAAAAGGTGAGTAAAATTTATTTTCTTCAGAAAACAAAAGCTTTCTACATATTATGTCTAGATATATTATTTTTCGTTAATTTGTTTATCCCAACTATAATATGTATACATATAGGTGCGTATATTTCTCTTTAAAGTTGATATGTCTTTATGATGTCCTTTGTACTTCATTTCTTCTAACAAAATATTTACAGATTGCTTTGCTGAGAGAACACCTGAAAAAGGTTCAGGAGGAGGAACAGAAAGCAAAGGAGGAAGAGGAGAGATTGATGAGAGAAGAGGATGAGAGAATACGGAGGCTGGAGGAAGAGGTTTGTTTTTCCATACATTTCAGGAATCTGTTTATTTGATATGCCTGTAGAAAGACATGAAATGGATAGGCCAAAGTGAAATTGACAAACAAGACGTATGTTTTTTTTGTTTTTTTGTGTTTAAATTTCCGAGGGTGTAACTAAAATGTTCTGTTTTTAATT
Source organism: Tylodina fungina (assembly GCA_031762815.1). Classification (NCBI taxonomy): domain Eukaryota; kingdom Metazoa; phylum Mollusca; class Gastropoda; order Umbraculida; family Tylodinidae; genus Tylodina; species Tylodina fungina. The sequence goes on along the minus strand of JAUEKS010364339.1, from coordinate 6,681 downwards.
TGAGTTAATTTAATTTGTGACTGAAACTAGAAAATGAAATAAATGCATGTGCTTTATTGGTTTGCGGGTTATTTTTTTTTTTTTTGACATTGTTATGACAGAAACGCCTGGAGGAAGAAAAAAAGTTGAAGAAGAAGCAGAAGAAGAAAGAGAGGGAAGAGCGGTTGAAGAAGGAGGGCAAGTTCCTCACAGAGAAACAGAAGCAAGACAAGAGGAGGCTGGAGCAGATGCTAGAGGCCATGAAGGAAGCAGGTCAGGGGCTCTGTGTGCCCTCTCTTCTCTACTCTCTAGTCCTCTCAGGACTGAATATACTGAAAAATTTATGTCCGTGCCTTAACTCTTTCCGTACTTCGAGCCCAGTTTTGCGGCTCGCAGAAATCGTAATATTAATAATAATAATTATAATATATTGCATTTATATTAGCGCTCTATCCCATAAAATATACAAGCTCTGAGTGCTTATGAATGGACTTGGAGCCGCAAAACTTAGCTTGCTTATTCTACTTCTATTCAAATCCCTCTTATCCATGTTTTAATATAATTTAACCTTAGACTACTTCCGGGTCATGTCTAAAAGTACCTTTGCATAAAATTTGATTCGGTTTCTTGTTTTTATCGAAAATTTATTTTGATTCTTGCCAATCCATTTGTTCACATATGATGGAAACTGAGACCTCACTATCATGCTCCCATAAGCGTCTGTACACTGAAACAGTGCTTCATATGATAAAACTGGATGAAGAATTGCTTTCAACTCTATCAGGAAGTGATAGTGATGCATTAATTATAATGATAATAATGAAGGGCATTCAAGCGCTTTTTCAGAAAGCGCATGAAATACAAAATTACAATTTAACTAATACACAATTCTAAGGTTGGAAAGTAATACAAGCAAATCACATTCAGCAGTTGCAATGACTAATTTTTCATCTACATCGAGTGATGGTGGGGATGAGGATAAATCTAGATCTGGAGCTTGACCCCCCGACATCCACCTGTCAAATTGGTTTTCTTTTTTCAAGTAAATCAAATAATCTGAAACACATTCTTATGAAGTTGGTCATTACGTTGCCTTCATTTTGATACATGATTTGTATATATAAAGTGGCATAGAAATGTAAGAATGTTGAATCTTTGAGAGGGAATGTGTGTAAAAGAGTTTTTCCTGAAATGAGCTGGTCTGGTCGTGACCAACAGGGGAATCTAGGTCAAGAAGGGAAACAGTTAAGTCGCTTTTTGGCAATTATCATGCCTTCTGCACCATATGTTCATCAGACCTTTCTATTTACATGCTGAAACATTTGACTGTTGAAGGCATGCAGAGTCTGGCAAACAAAGGCGCTTGGCCAATTCAGAAATCGCTCCAAGTATTGTGAGCATTTTTAAAACCCTGTTGGCTTCATATCATCCACATCGTACGTATAATATACGGGCTAAGTTGCTATTTAGGCCCAATTTGTCAATTTGTACACTTTGAGCATAGATTCTTGCCATACTTTATGATATTATTAGGCCATATATTGGCTAAAAGTTGTTCCCGATTGGACATTATGCATTTCCCTCTCAATTTACACACTTTACTTTTCTAGATTTGATTACACATTTCCAAAAGTGTAACTAGGCAGGACTTCCTCTTTAGGATTTTCTGTATCGCCCAGAAGCTGAAATAAAATTTACCTGGATGTGAATGCACTTATGGTGACAATTCAAATTTTACGTACGTAAGATGGTTATGCAATGAATTTGTGCTTACATTTCTGAAAACAATCTGTCAACAGGGGCTGATTTACCCAGCAAAGACGAAATACCCAAGAAAAAGCCAATTTATGGAAAGAAAAAAAAATCGCATGGTATGTATTATACCTGCATGTCTTATCTAAAGTGTGAGTTGTATGACACTGTATGGGTTGGGATGTGGTTGGTAGTATCCAAAATGTATTTGTATCCTTGAACTAAGGATGTGAATAATGTAATTAATCTATGTAGACAGAAAAGAGTTCTTAAACTAAATTTGAACCGGCAGATTCTCTGATCAGAAACATTACTCAGAGTTGGCACCGTTTTGAATAGGAGGAAACTACATTAAGTGGTTTTTGTTTTTATGAGATCCTACGACATTGGCAACGAGTGCATCATTTGGAGTATATACAAATGTTATTTCTGTGTCCAAGCTGTGAAAACAGAAATTATGGATGATTTAATTGGTAAGTTTTACCACTGTCCTCAGATCTTTTTTGTGCTCCAAAATCAGTATGCTTCAAATTGTTTAATCCATCTATAAATTATGTGTGATAGAGGGTTTTTATTTTCAAAGGTTTCTGGACATAATTAAAAGTATTTTTATACCCATATTTGTTAGTAAATTTAAGCCTTTAATTTGTTGTAGTATTAGTGTGAGTATGAAAAAAAATATTGCTCATGGGAATGAGATAGAGAGAGAGATTGACAGAATGTATTAGAGCAGTTTTAGTTTACAGGGCCCAGAATTGGTCTTTAAAAGAGGTAGAAAATTTTAGATTGATGTCATGTGAGGTGATAATTTTAAGAATAATTTATGGAGTAACCTTGAAGGATAAAATGAAAAGCAAAACTATTAGGAATAAGTTAGGGGTCAAAAGTATAGATGAAGTTATAGAAACACAGAGAAACCAAGATGGCTAGGTCATGTACTGCTTTGCCCATTGGGGAATATGACAAGAGATGTGTTAGAAGTGAAAGCTGATAGACAGGAAAGAGGCAGGCCGAAGTTGCATTGGGTGATAGGGATTTTAGAAGTAGCGGAATTGATAGAAATGGTACATGTGATAGATTAGAAAGAAAAGGTACGAAGTTATTTAAAAGAGGAAACTGTTCATTGTTTTTTGAACTGGCCATCCACAACTTGCTGGGAAATTGTGACATAAAAGTGATAATGATGATGATGATGATTGAGCAGTCCGGTGCAGCTGAATGAGGAGCTGATATTTACCGCAGTGAGTGAGTGAGTGGGTGATTGAATGAATTAACCATGTCGCCCATCCATTCCCCTCAGCAGCTGTGGATGACCAGCAGGAGAAGTCCCTGTCCCCGGAACCTGTCAGCTCCCCCACAGAGCCAATCCCGAGCCCCATCCATGAAGGATCTGCCGAGTCCCCTGAGGAGAAGCCTGAGCTCAAAGCCCAGGAGGAGCCGGCAGTGGAGGAAGTCAAGGAGTCCTGGGACGCCGACAGTGACCAGGAGGGGGAGGAGGAGGAAGAAGGTGCAATCAGTTTGTTTTATTTCACCAAATTTTCTTTGTTATGATGCAGAAGCCCTTTCTTCTTCTTTTGGTTTTTCCCTCTTGCAGCAGCCATCGCAGCCAATATTCATCTGCTCATGTTTCAGCTGTTAGTTCTTACGGTCGGTTGCCTTTTCTCACGCCAATCTTCCTCATATGTCTACTCTTTGGTGGCTTGACAAAGATCAAAAATAGAGCTAGGATATTATGGGTAGAACTGTAGAAATTTAAAATTTTGCCCTGGACAGCGAGCGGCACATGCATGGTCTGCTTGGACTTTCAACTGCCCTGGCTTTTTTTAACATGCATAACTTTTTTACTCTACTTTATAACCCGTCTCCGATAGTGCTTTAGGCGTTAAGACTCTTCACTATTCAGTTGGCGCCAGAGGTAAGTATTTTTAGCCCTTTAATTCCTGGGAAAATTCCAGCAGTTCTCTATATATCCTACGAAAAGGGGAATAACTCTAACAATCAAGACAACATTTTATTTTTAAATTCCCGACACTCTATTTATAACCCCAAAAATCTTAAAATTGGCAAGATTGTAGAAGAATGAATGGAAAATTTTAAAAAATACATTGGGACACATTCAGGACAAGACATCCACCTGGAAAAAATTCTGAAATCATGGGAAGAAAAAAAAAAATCACCATCTAGATCTAGATTTAGATCTAGACCCATGTTGTCACTCTGTAGACCCCTGCTTGGGCCTGGTTGATCATTCTCTTCATTTGAATCAGACTCAGATTCATAGTCAAACACCCTAGGATCAATATTATTTTCATCACCTAATTCGTTTCATTAGAATCGTGCGTTTTCATCAACCAAACTGCAAAAAATTTAAGGCCACCGTTGTTTACGCAGAACTGCCACCCATTCCGATTTAATAGAAATTATTCCGATTTTTTATTTTATTAAAAATCCGATTTTCTGTTTTCCACGACTTTATTCCGATTTTTGAGTCGTTCCCGATTTTCTTGGATGTGGTCCCACTTTTTAAGTATTTTAAATCAGATTCACATTTTCTAAAATCTGCTTAACGACTAATCATAGCCTCTAAGCCATTTTTGAGTATCGATTTTCAGTAGTTTTTTCGCTATGTACTCTATGTAATGTTATTACCATTGTATCGTTATGATAGCGATATAGATAGAACCAGTCAGTTGAGCCTACCGGTCAGGAGTAGTGATTAAAAATCGGCCAAAATCGCCAAAATCGTCTTTCAACGTTTGTTGTTTGTTGGCGATTGGCTCATCAAAACGAAAGAAAAACAAAAGGGAATGCGCCAATGTAGCGTTATACAAAGCTAGATCTATTGGTATAGGACCTAGCTTACGCATCATAGGCCTACCACGCGGGAATTACGTACCATTGGTCATGAGGTGGTTGGTGTAACCAAGTGGTCAGTTTGGAGCACAGAACACTAAAGCACTAGATATTATCTAGTGTTCTGTGGTATGGGGTAGATCTAGGCCTAGAGTGACTCTGTATCTAGAATCTAGATTTCTAGTAGTCTAAATGTTCTAGAATCTAGATCTAGATATATCAAAGATCTACATCTAGAATTTAGATAGATCTAGGGGAGGACTTCCAAATGGTCCAACCACTCTAATAACTTTCTTACTTGCGCGATGTTGGCACCAGAATAGATATTTGATATAAGCACGGGTTATAAATGCTTCATACCATTTTTGTCATGGAGTTTGGGGGTGGAGGACATCCTTGAAATAATGGAGAAGGAGGGGGGGGGGGGTGTTCAAGGGGGGCCCATTCGGAAGTCCTTCCAGATCTAGATCTATCTAGATTTCTAGATCTAGAGATCTACTTGATCTAGATCTAGATTCTATATAGATCTAGAGTCTAGGACTAGATTTAGATGGATCTATAGGTCTATAGAAATCTAGATCTAGTGGGATAAAAGTTCTGATCTGGCTATGTGAGCCTGCTTATCTAGATCTAGATCAACATCAAGGAGACTGTCTGCTGCCAAAACCAAGAGCCAGTAGATTTTAGATTATAGGCTAAATGGTTAGCTTACTTTTTGTACGTAGATCTAGATATCTAGATCTAGCCTATATAAGCCTATTCGTAAATAGGTGAGTCTTCCATTTAGATCTTGATTCTCTAGTCTTTATTTTGTTCGTTTTATTATTCATCAAAAAGGCTTTTTATGGGGACGTGCGTCCGAATATACTGGATTATATTGGGACTACCTAATTAGGCCTACTATCACATGCATTTATATTATTTTACGCAGTAATCAGTAACTCATTAATATGAAGAAGAACAAGTTGGAGGACGGGGGTGAGAGACAACCAAGTAACCAAGAAATAGGAGGCAGGAGAGGAGGGGGGTGGGTGAAAGTGGAAAATGAGAAATTGAAGAAAAATGGGTATTTTTATAATATTACTCCGTTCTAACAATGGGCTGTCCAACCTATTTCATCCGTACTCTTTTCGGTCGCTGGAAACGAATATGCTATTAAAAATCGTAGCAAATTATTAGTTTGCGAGATATTCGCATACCAGCATACTATTTGAAATGGGGGGTTTCAGGGGGGTTACCCCCTTCAGAAATTGGGGGTTTAAGGGAAGTTTCCCCCCTGACATTTTCTGAGTGTCTACCAAGTTTTTTTAATGGGCTGAGAACGAATATGGCAGTGAAAAACGTCGTGAATAAATTATTACGTAATATTGACACGCCGACATGCAGAAAAGGGTGGTTTCAGGGGGGTTTACCCCCACCCCCCCAAGAAATGAAGGATTTCAGAGGGGTTTCCCCCTGACGTCATGTGACGTAACATGTTAAATTCATATTTGCGGTGGTTTTTAGTGCCATTTTCGTTATCAGCGAACAAAAAACCGTGGTAGACACCCAGAAAAAACACCACTTTGGAGACCGGAGTGATACTATAATATTACCATATTTTTTTTTTCTAGACCAGATCTAGATCTAGACCTAATTCCTGTACTAATTCAACCCACTGTAACTATCTGCATCAGCCCGGAGAGGAGGAAAATCCACAAAAAAAATGCGCCCACAAGTATGATAGTGTTTGATATGTGAAACTGCTTTCAATGGACATTGTTCCCCACCCTCCACGCTCCAAGCAAAGAAAGACATTGAGACCCACTTATGTTCTCACATTGGTTAGGCCTAATGTCTACCTAGAGATCTAGAATCTGGATCCACATCTAGTACAGGAATACAGGAAATCCAAAGTTGAAGACGGTTTTCTGACCGTCTATTGTTGATCTTTTTCATCCACTTCCTCTAGAAGATCCTGACTCTCATCTGTGAGATTCTTTATGAGGGGGAGTGGATATTCACAACTGTATTTGATTTCTCGCAATGCTCTATCTAGCCTGTTTTTTTAATGTGTTTATAGTCGGTGCCTCAACGACAGAGACTGGTAAGTTGTTC
>JAUEKS010364229.1:0-11406 GCA_031762815.1 Tylodina fungina | reverse complement strand
TGGAAAGTAATGCCTACTTGCATATTATTTGAAGTGAGAAATGTATTACTGCTACATGATGGGGGTTGACAAAGGATCAAGGTTCCAATGAGGGTCAATGATTTAAAACATTTACCAACCCCTGTCTATGATTATCTTGGAGTTGGATTGTGTCAAGTTCACCATGGTCAGTGAATAACAACACGTACATCTGTCTGCTTCTCTATAAATGCTGATGCTCTATAAATAATAAAGAGCAAGTGAATAAATATTCAACCCTGTCAGACCCCAAATTTATATCACTTTGAACCAATATGAGAGCATATTTGAAGTATGTACCACACTCAGACTGCTGGTATATATGGCTGTTATATTCTCCAACAATTGTCCCTTGATGTCATATTGTTCCAGTACCTTCCCATACTTGGTTCCAGTTGACTCTGTCGAAGGCCTTTTCTTGGTCAACAACTACAAAATGAAATTCTTAGTCACATTCAATTGCTTTTGCATGGTTAATGGAGTATGAAAATAGCGTCCATGTACCCTCTGCCTTTCCTGAAGCTGAATAGCAAATCACTGAGAAAACTCTTTGCTTTGGTTCTGATTTGGCTGCTCTAGATCTAGGATCTTGGTGAAAAATCTTCTCAACTAGGCCAAAGAGTGATATGCCTCAAGGGTGATGATATATTATACAGTTCATAATGATCTAGTTCCTGTCAGGCAAACTGGGTTTAGATATCGAGAATGGTTGAGTAAATTTTTATGAAATATTCTTCATAGAACTAGGCTATTTTCTTCCCACTTGTACAGAAGTCATGCCTCTATGCTGTTGGTATCTGAGATAGGGTTATTTTTAACTCACATGGCCTTCACTCTGCTTTTCTAGCAAGATGTTTTATTTGTCAGTGTGACCGCAAGTTTACTTCTAAATTTTGTGCAAGGCTATATTTAACAAGTTCTTATTTATGTGTCAAATTAACCCATACCTTGTATCTCCTGTTCTTTTCCTTGACTGGGCCTTCGATTTGATCATTTCACCATGCAAATGCTTTTCTGGTTCAATTTCCCAGCTTCATGATTTCAAATGTCACTTGCAAGGTACACTGTATCTATTATGGCTTCCTTGAAAGTGCTCCAGACTACGAATGCATTAATTTCTGCAGATATGTGTCAGACTTTTAATAACAGTTTACGGGTCTGAACCTGCACTTCCTCTTCTTCATGTTAATTCTGACAACTTGCTGCTTCACCTGGTTCCTCCAAGTGGACAAGCCGAGAATGACTGATCTTTAGTCTGTATCAAGGCCTGGATTTGGTAGGGCTCTTGAGTCAATGATAGCTGTTGGAGGATCTTGCCAAAATAAAATCTAAGAAGACACATTTGAGTGGTTCCATTAGTACCACATCATCTGGCTGTTTTGATGTTCTGCACCTACATTCAGTATGTGATTATGTGATTATACTGGGTTTTCTTGTCACTCTGTGGGCCCAGATATGTTTTGTCCACAGTATTTTTCCTTCACCTATTTTACTCTGCTGTTAAAGTGTTGGATGACGATCAAATTTTAATTGTGGGTACAAATTATTGAAAGTTTCTTGAATAACCCTATTCTTTGTCTGAGTAGGAGTTGCTAAATGGTGCGAGGATTTGTATATAGTTTATTACCATCTGGTCATTATGCTACCTTATATCAATGAATCTCTCAGATATGATATGCACTCTATGCTCAGAAGGTTCTACATTGTCTCACCATGATGGCGTAAAACCCATGCTGTGTGTGCCCTTTGGTTTCCACCCACTCCACTCCAGATGAAAATGAATTTCCAAACAATATCCTTCGTTCCTTTGTAGTCTCTTTCCAATGTACACATGCTAAAACCAGAACTGTGATCGTGTACTGCGACTTAAACCATACATTTCCTGACACCTTGTGTTTCATTCTTCAAATGTGAAATGTGCCAATTTTTCGTTGTTCAATTTTTGTATCTCTCTAAGAATAATTCTTTGATACCACGATGTTACTGGCACCATGTAACCCAGAACTACTCATCACATGGGTGTGCCTCACAAGTCTATCCTATATAAAAAAGTTGACTTTTTGGAAAGTGAAAACCGAGACATCCATATGTACGTCCGGTTAGCGACAGGTTATTTGTCACCATTTTCTCCAAAACAATGAGAGACTCCAAAAGGGATATGTGGTGTCTAGGGCTATCGCCTTTAAGTATGGACAAGACCCCAAAAATGGCCTATGATGATTAACTGTTGTTAGCCCATTTTGTATTTTCTTCTCTGTCTGTTTATATCTTTAAAAAAAAAAAAAAAAAAGATGGTATCCACTATAAACTTACTAGGCCAGTCATAGCTTCAACAGAACATTCATTGGGCAGCAGCATTCCGGGATGATCTGGGCTTGTTTCGTGTCTAAGTGGCAAATGATCACACTGTACTTCACCTAGTGATGCCCTAATTTGCTCTGTTTCCAAATCCCATAACTTGGGGAGCTACCTGCATATCATTCATGTTACATGATGGTAGCATGACACTCACCACTTGCTTCCAGTTTCTTGGTGAAAGCCAGGGTATCGAAGTAGAAGACTTGTTTCACTGCTGAGGGGTCAATTCGTCTTGAGGACAGCAAAGATGACTCTGCTAAACAGACCACAAAAGTTATATTTTAATATTATTGAAGACATTTGGAAGAGAAAAAAAGGATGCCTCAGCTAAACATATTAAAAGGTCCGAGTAATGCAGTAAGACAGCAACCAGGTCAAAAATGTCCATAATTCTTTAACCACATACACTGATAATATGCACAATAAGTGAGTAAACATACTTGTCAAGACAATTTTTCTGTCTAATGTGAACATGTTGAAGTTGAAATGCTTACTACTTACAAGAGCAGAGCATGTTCCTCCTTAACCTTTAGCGACCCCCCTTCCCCCTCCCATTTTCCAAACTTCATCTGTCCTTCCTGTAACAGATCTGTCCTTGTGAGGTTTGGCCTCATTAGTCATCTCCAGACATACATGAGACATGTCTCATACAAGAGACTGAGTCAATGGTCATCTTTGTAGGCGAAATACACCCAAACAAACAACTTATGTTCACTTAGACAGTGACTGATTTTTAGCTGTGTAAGACTTCTTTGCCTCTCAATTATTAGACAATGTTAGACAATGTTTGATTTGTGTACACAAACAACAAAAATTCAGTAAGAACTTAAGAGAACAACAAGAAATGGTTCTCTGTATCGTCAGGAGTAAGACAAGGGTATATTTTATCCCACATCCTCTTTATTATCTCCATGGACAAAATAACACAAAAAACAAACCACATCCCAAACTCTCTAAATGTACTTCTGTTTGCAGACAACCAATGCATTGTGCACCAAAACCAACAAAACCTCCAAATTCACACCAGCGAACTTAATAAAAGCTGTACAAAACGTGATATGAAAATAAGGACATTAAAATCGGAGGTCCTGAAGGTTAGTCGAAATCTGAACCCCTGAACATTGATGCAGACAATGAATAACTAAAACAGGTCAAGGAATTCAAATACATTGTACTTAGGCTGTACTTTAACAGAAAATGGGAGATAGAAACACGAATCCAAAGAGCCAACAGAGTCACTTTTCAGCTAGCACCACTTCTATCTCATCCAAACATCACTATGAACACCAAGAAACAGCTCACGACTTCAATATTTATATTTAATCTCTATGCTACCAAAGTGAGCTGGATTGGCTAAGTGGTTAGAGGACTTTCCTTTCACTTTGGCAACCAGGGTTCAATTCCTGTGCAGGGCAACTTTGCTCCCCCCCCAACTGTGCGTTCTCCTTTCTACCCAGCTGTAAATGGGTACCGCATCCTCTTCACGATCGGAGACGTAAAGACAGCGAGAGAGAGAGGAGATGGGTACCACCCTCAGTATGCTGACCCAAGAGAAATGGAGGCTCTAACACATCATTCTACTACAACCGAAAGGTTTTGGGACTACCTTTACCTTTATGCTACCAATGTCAGGCTTGGACACACTAAACAAATACCAAGAAAGCAAGATAACAGCATGTGACATGAAATGTTTATGTAGAACTGTAAACATCATAAGAAGAGGTGGACAAAGAAACGAAAACGTAAGAGCAGTGATAGGCAAGGACTCATGTCTGCATTTTATTGAGAGGCAACGCGAGCCATCAATCTCGAATGTCGCCCAGTCAAACAACCTTGAGAGTGAACAAGATTCTCATCTTAACAGTTTATTTATTAAAGACGATGACAGTTCACAACTGAACAGAGGAATAGACAATGACATAAATTAGTTAACAACACATTCATATCCTTATGAAGGCATGGGTTTACATACATATAATATAATACCACAATATTCCTACAGAGAGCATACAAAACCAGGTACTCAGACTACAAAGATGAGGCAGTTCTTGCAGAAGATGAATCAAGGGAATTAAGGAACCCCTATGAAAAGTCGTCTCCATAGAAAGAGCATCAGAACTGGCCTACTATAGAAAATTGCATCGTCCCTCGATGCTCAACAGCAACAGAGGATGAAAAAGTACTAAAACAAAAGCAAAGTAAGACTTTTTTACTCATGTAGAGGTCCTACGGGTTATGTTTTCCTCTTCCTCAGTAAATCTTGTAGATCTTTGGTACCAAAAAACCCAGCCCCAATCACATCATAAAAATCATTCCTCAGGCGTGCTAAAAACGAACTTACTCTTGTAAAGAAAATTGTATAGCTTTGGTGTCATAATATTCAAAATTTGTCATTTTACTACATTCTCAACTCTTGAGAATGCTAATTCAGCAAAATCACCATAAAATGACCTTTACCTTGATGTTCATCTTTCCTTGATGAGTAGTTTAGATTCTTATTCACATTTTCAGTTGCAAATGTGGATGATTCCCTAGGGTCCTGGCGATTGTTCAACAAATTCGAATTTGGGTGCAAGATGGATGCTGTGGAGTGAAATTCTTCTTCTGTCGGTTTTGCAGCACCAGTTATATCAGAGCCTGGTGCTGAATGAGTATGGCTTACACTCGCATTATGTTGGCTTCTTGAGGTTAGGATGGTCACCTGTGCTTTGGGATTAATTCTGTCACACGACAGATCTAGATCTAGTCCGCCTGAAACTGCTGCTTTGGTGGCTTTGTTGAAATGAGGTGTGCAGCAATGAATATTCCTTCGTATCTGAATCTGGCTACATGATTTATAAGACATTTTTGGTCCCGAAAAGCATGTACATATATGACTAGATTTAGACCTAGATATTAAGCTATTGAAAAAAACAACCCTATCACAATTAGATCTGGAAAGAGATCTGACTGATCTGTATCCAATACTGAGGGCATCCATGGCCCTGGTGAAATGAAATAGAGAATCTATATGTAAGATGCTCCTTGTGCAGAAAGCAATAGATCTAGATCTAGTTAGGGTACCATATGTACAGATTATATTACTTGTACATAGGACAAAAAAGATGCCAAGTTTGAAGTAGAAGTTTGAGTGGGGCCTGTCTAGCCTGAAACATCAAGAGAAATCATCCATCTAACGGATAAAAAAGTCTGTTTGGAAAAGCCGCCCTCAAGATTAGATCTAGATCTAGATCTAGTAGACGCTTAGATCTAGATCTAGTTTGCTACAGAGAACCTAACTAGATCTTGATCTAGATCTAGATCTAGTCTATATCTAATTTAAGTTTCTAGATCTAGATCTATGTATCAAGATCCTGTCGATAGCAACTAGATCTAAATCTAGACTTTCTACACAACAAACTACGATATTTTTAGATCTAGATTAGTCGAGATCAAGAGTCTAGACTCTAGATGACATTTATTGACATTCCTTCACAGCTGATCGATGATGAAACAGCACGTTGACCCTTGAACTCCTTCTCATAACCAGTACATTGAATGGATGTCTAATTCTAGATATTAGATTCTATTTTTTTTGGAAATTAGAAACTAATGTTTACATCCCATTGCCGATTTTAATGATATATAACATAAAATCATTAATGTTATATGAATCATTATAGAATATATATATAATAGTTTGCTTAAGAATACAGCTTTTAAAACAATAATTACTCTCGGTTAAAGAGTGTAAGTCTCCCATTCTGAAAGATGAACTTAGGCCTAGTTGACTTGTCTCAATCAATGCCTCACTCACCTAAATAACATTGTGGTGTGAGGTGTGAGGTCGAAAAGTGCCGGTCTGCGATAGTCCAACTAGAGAATCTAGATCTAGCTAGGATCTATATCTACTAGGGCCTAGACTCTAGATCTAGATATCTAGATCTATGTTTTATTGGCTCTGGATCTAAGTGTTTAGATTCTAGTTTCTTCTTTAATAATTAGATCTATTTGGAGATCTAAATCTAGAGTCTAGACAGGACTCAACTGAACAAGAGAGAACAACCTGAAATTTTGATCAAAGATTCTCAGATTCTAGATTAGATCTCATCTAGATCTAGATCTAGATTTAGATATCTAGATCTAATCTAGAGTGGAATAGATCTAGATCTAGATCTAGTCTAGATCTCTAGATCTAATCTAGAGTCTAGATCTAGAGAAATCTAGATTATATCAGAGAATCTAGAATCTAGATTTAGATTCTAGATCCCCTAGCTAGGCCTATATGTCTACCACCACCACTGTCGATGACGAGGTTGGGGATATAACGATTGACAAAAGTGAAGAAAGCAGCCATTCAGTGCAAAGAAACAACGATGGAGGAATTGTTAAAATTTATTACTTTCCCACATCGTATTCATCACAGAAGGTTCAAACGTCTATCATGTAGATGCTAGGCTCAAATTTAATTTAGATCTAGATCTAGATCTATAATCATCATCATTGTGCCCGTCACCCCTTTCAATAGGCCATGATGGACCAGAGACTTCCTATCACTCCACTCCTGTCTTGAGACAGTTTCACCAATCGTTCCAAGAATGTCCACTTCCTCTTCACATCCTCATCCAGGCATTTCCTCCAGGAAATCTGTGGCCTACCCTTATTCCTATTTTTTAGTAAAATTGCGTTTTGGGGCCCGTCTCACTAACAGCTAAAAAAAGTGTTTTTCTGACATGTTTTAGTATGATTTGAACAAATTTGCCCATGAAAATTGTCGCAAATAAGACTAAACTTGAGAAAATAGGTGGGCAATCCCCCCTAGAACGCCCTACTACTTCTTACCTTACTCCCGATGCCAATCGGATCGAGGCGGGTAGAGTAAAAATCCATAGCATTGAAACATGTACCAATAACTTGTATTATATGTACACCACAGGACAATACGATTCATTAGGGGTCTCCAACCCACACCATGGACTCAATTCTATTGATTGTGTTTTCAGTGTGCTTTGAGAGTTGAAGACACATTCTGTCACTTAAATAACCAATTTGTGTTGCAAGTGACTTAAAACTTCAACTCGAAAAAAAAAATGTATTATATCTTGCAAATTCGACGTTTGCGACGGATTTGAATGTTATATTCGTTACTAACACACCCAAAAACCTTTACAATACAAACATCGTTTCAACAGTCTACGTGAGACCGGCCCCAAAACGCAATAATACCCCTTTTTCCTTGTGGATTCCATTTCAGCGCATGTCTAGTAGTCCTACTGCCTAGCTTTCTCAGAGTATGCCTTCCATAGTTTCTGTAGCCTCACTGATTAAAAGCTGTTCTGGCTTTTGCTACCCTTGCTTTGATGTTATCTGCTCTTCTTCTATGCTAGTCATTACACTGCCAAGATATGTAAAGGACTTCACTTCCTCCAGTGGTCAGTCAGGCATCGTGATAAGTCCCTGAATTCACTTTAAGAACATTGTTTTTTCCTGAATGCATGTGTAGTCCTAAGCCCTTGGATATGCCGTCCATCTCCTCAGTCTTTTCTTGAATCTGAATGATTTGCAAAGTTAAAATCATCCAAATGTTCCCTCAAAGTCCATTGTATCCAGCTCTGACTTCCTTCATAATCCAGTCTACCTAGATGATGAAAAGGGAAGGTGACAGAAGGCAACCCTATCGGACTCTTGCCTTGACCTTGAAGCTGTCTGTGAACTGCCCTTCATGGAGAGCCTTGCAGCTTGTTCCATCATAATCATATAATGTTTCTAACTAGGTTTACAATCTGTTCTTGAATATCGTAATGTCACATAATTTTCCAAAGGGTTTGTTTCTCTGTCTAAACTGTCAAAGGCTTTTCAAAGTCAACAAACTTTACTAATAGAGGCGAGTTCCACCCAAGTTGACTCTTCCAATATAACCTTCAGAGTTGCTATCTGGTCTGTGCATGATCATTTTTTTTTCTGAAACTTGCTTGTTGATCCTTTAGCAGTTCATCCACCTTATCATTGATCCTTCCAAGAATGATTCTGCTGAAAACCTTTGCTATTATGGAGAGCACTGTTTTACCTATCTATAGCTATGTAGTTTTTGCAGTTTGAGAGTTATCAGGCCATCTACTTTCCATTCCTCAGAAAATTTCTCTTCAGTCCATCTTCCTTAAAAGTAGGTATCTGCCTTTAGGCCTTGGGAGGAATGTTAATAAGTCCTGCTGTTTTTGCTGAATTGAACGATTTGATGGCATCTACAATTTCATTACTAATAGGAGAGTCTCAGTCAATTGGTAGAGCTGTACATGCGGGTAACATGTCTGGGAGATAATCAGTGATGTCTTAAAATGCTTTTCCCATCTCTTCAGCTGTGCTTCCTTTCTGAATATGGTTTGCCCATGTTCATCTTTCACTTGTACATCTGGTTTGCTGTGTCAGCATGTTAAGAGGTATGTTGTCTGGTACAATCCTCATATGACCATTCGTGGCTTTTTCTTTTTCTTCTGTCTCTTCTAATAACTTATCCTTGTCTTTATGTAAGTTTTTCTTTGCCATCTATGCTGTTGTTCTGAATGCATATTGTGCTAGTGCTTTCTCTGCTCTAATAGCTATATACCTGGGAGATGCTTGTGCTATAAATTCCTTAATCGCATATTTCTTTAAAAAACCAATGACCTCCTCACAAGCCTTTGTAAATGTCACTTTGACCAAATATTCCAATTTGCATTTCAATGATGCCTTCAGGTAGGTCTTGAAAGGGCTTGTATATGTTATTTAATGCCAATTTAAACTCTTCTCTTTTCTGTGTGTCCTTTGGTTCACTTACTTGAAATTTTAGTCTCGACCCCATGCTATCGCTCCTGTAATGTTTCAGTCCGAGTCTAAGTTTAGCCATAATGAGATGATGGTCTGATCCTACATCCGCTCCTCTCATCACTCTAAGATCTTCCTGTGATTGTTGGAATTTACATGAGATGCAAAAGTGGTCAATCCAGGTTTTCTGTGATTCCATCCGGTAATATCCAAGTTGCTTTGTGTATTTGTCTGTGTGAGACACTGTACCTTCAATCATCATGCTATCGAGTCCACATATGTCCAAGAATGTCACTCCATTGTCATTTGCCTCACTTAGTCCATGCCTGCTCATGATCTTTTCATATCCTGTCTTTTCTCAAGAGTTTTTACTTTTACGTTTTGAAGCATATTATAGTAACTTTCTTTCTGCTTAGCCTCTGCATTGTTTGTTGGGACGCAAATCTGGACAATGTTTACTTTGATCTTCTTCTTAGTTGAGAAAAATGCCATGATTTGAGATCCATGCGCTTCCCATTCCCATAATGTCATCTGTGCAATTGTATTTTTAATTTAACTTAAACATTAAAGCAACACCACCTGTATGAGATACATGTGATGTTTTTTTTTCTTTATGTCTAGAGTAAGTTAGTAGCTCCCCTGTACTTAATCATGTCTGTCCAGACTGGATCCTGTGGGTCTTGCTAATTCTTAATATGTGTACTGATAATCGATTGGTATCTTAGCTATTTGAGCTGTCTTCTCTGATTCATACATGGTTCTCATGTCCCATAATCCGATATGGGGAGATCTGCTCGACGCAAGAGAAATCTCTTGATGGCTTCCAGTAGGCTTCCACTGTCATGGTTCATGGACTCTGGAACAGATGCTCTTCTGTCTCATAAGGGTTTGGGTTTAATGTCTCTAGTCCACGTTTTTGTAACAAATGTTTTTTTACAAGATGAAGGAGTTAGCCCCATACCCAATCCCCAACCTGGAGGACCAGTAGACCCTATTTCAGGGGTCACCCCATAGCAGTGTCTTGTTTCCCTTTACGACACTCATGAAGGACAGTGCCAGGCCTGTTCTTCTTATCGGCGGGCACTGCATGGCTGAATCTAGATCTAGATCTGTTACTAGTATAATTAATTAACGTATGTATTTCTAATATCTTCTCACTTGTGTGTTTTGCTATCCTGAACAATTCTAGATGCAAGTCTGGGATCATTCCTTGCTATATCACAGTACCTTCTGATAGTGGTTTATTTTAGTTGGCTGGTCATATCCGTAAGGTTCTGTTTTGTGTCACCAGGCCTCCAGTTTTGTGTTCTTGAAAGCTATATGTGTCATTCCACCGAAGGATCTATGGAGGTCTATCCTATCCTATCCTATTAATCCATCCCGTAGTCTTGTGGACCGTTGGGGCGCCACGGGTGAACTGGCAACCGACATCCTCCAATCCTTTCGATTTTCTGCCCTCCTGATGATATCTCTCAACCTCAAGCCTGTCCATTCATGGTGCTCTAATTCATTCGAAAAAATGTGCCTTTTATTTGTTTCAACGTGTTAAGCTACGAAGGAATAGAAACATCAAATTAATAGTGCTAGGAGTTTTAAGTGTTTTAAATCTATTGTTTTATTGATAAATATTCCTGCCATCAATATCATGAATTTTATTTAAAACCTGTCAAATTGAGAAAAAAAAACCTGATGATAATCCTTCTTTCTTCACTCCTAGGTGCTGATCAGTGTGTTTGAGAAACAGCTCCAATTTAAGCCGGTCATCGTCAGTTTGTTCCATGGCCAACACATGGAGCCCTGGTATGTTCGTCTCAACCCTAATGGAGCCCACGTCCCAGTTCTCGTCCACGGAGATCGAGTCGTCAATGACCCAGACGAAATCATCGACTATGTTGATAGACTGCAAGGTAGAGAAATGTTCCCTTTCTTTTTATCCCTTTTTAACTCTTTGTTAGCGCTTCTCTTGTCCTTGGTGCAACTGAATAGATTATCAAATTTGTATCATGCTCTGTGATATCCCATGTGAATTGTGTAAAGATTGTACACTTTCATTGAGTTGATGTTGAGGCAATTGGTCAAACAATAATCATTTTAATTTATTGTTTTTCTGTGTTAAAACCATT
Organism: Tylodina fungina; assembly: GCA_031762815.1. NCBI lineage: Eukaryota > Metazoa > Mollusca > Gastropoda > Umbraculida > Tylodinidae > Tylodina > Tylodina fungina. Next base: position 127 of record JAUEKS010364229.1, on the reverse strand, counting down.
TTAAAAAAGATGTTAGGCAATTTGAGAAAACACTATGGCATTAACAGACCTGCCGTTTATCCTGATTTAATCAGGATATCCTGATTTTTTTTTATTAGACGTGTAAAGCAGATATCCTGATTTTTGT
>JAUEKS010364118.1:2500-11413 GCA_031762815.1 Tylodina fungina | reverse complement strand
TGTCCCGATCAGCTGGCTGATGCAGATAAACCAATGTTTTATTGTAAATTTGTTCAAGTGTGCTCATATCTTGCGAACATTTTTTCTATTTTCAAAAAATAATTTGAAGAAAAGCAGTCATAACAAATTCACACAAACACGTCCATGGTCCTGGGAATAATCATAGCCAGTATGTGCATGTATCAATACCAATATTATGTTAATACCAGAGTTGGTGCACAATGCATAAGCTTTCAAAGAACTTTCTACAGAAGAAAAAAAAAGTCACGTCTTATTTTGAATTGGGATATGGCATATTGTGAAGATTTTTTTTCTTGTGACCATATTTTCATAAATCAAAAATGATCCACGCTATATCACTATCAAAAAACAGTCTGACATGTTAACCTTTAATCACACATAAATAATGAATAATGAAGTAATCAGATATATGGTTACATATGGCTTTAACCAAATAGAACAGTAATCAGTATGTACATGTATTAACATACACTAACAAATGCAAGAGTGCATGTATAACAGTCAGTCCAATATGTGATGAAACAAATTGTATGGAACTTAGTTCTTTCCAGTTCAACCTGCACAATTTTATGCAAGACATTGAACTTTGAAAAACATTGCTTATCTATTTTCTACTTTTCTTAATGCATAGAAACAAGATTGGAAAGAAGGCAAGATATAATAAAGATACAAAATCAATTTTGATAAAATAGCAGTGAGATTAGAAAAATAAGCTAGTATCTATTCTACTAGAAAGCAAAGTAAATTAATCAATAATACGACGACAGGGTAAGTGTGTCTAATATGCATGTTCAAATGCTCAAAACCTAGATGAAGCTATATCTCTTGTATGTCATATTTAAATCTATGACTATGTGTAGAAATGTCAAGTACTCAACGTAAAATAAAACTATATCTCTATGTCTCATATCTAAGTCTATCACTATGTGTAGAATTGTCAAGTACTCAAAGCATAAATGAAACAATATGTCTATGTATCAGATCTAAGTGCATAGAATTGTCAAGTGCACACAGCATGGACAAAATAATATTTCTCATATGCCAGATATCAGAATCTATCACTTTGTGTAGATATGTCCCACATTCTTTTACACGCATCAACACCATGTAACAATAAGTAAAATAGTGTGGCATTCTCTCACATATGGCTCAGAGCGACAAAGCAATACATCTAGACACATGGCTTTCTCAATTCTGAGTGCAAGTCTGTAGCAATACGCTTAGATCTGCAATTTTTTCTTTCTTCCATTTACCCAAGGCACGTAACACTAAACCTAGACATGTGTGGCTTTCTCCTTTTTGTGTTCCTTCTGATCTTTGTCCTTTTTCTTCTTCAAAAAGCCAAACACACTGTGGCTCTTGCGTTTCTCCTTGTCATGTGGATCCTCTCCGCGTACTCCAGCCTGTAGGACAGACTCAGACATCGGCCGACTACTGGAGGACGCTCCTTGCTGTCTGATTCGTAACTGTATGAGAAATTATGGGAACATAAGCAGGTTCTTGCAAAGCCAATTTTAAAAGGACTTCTCAAAAGAAAACACATGAAGAGAAGAAAACATGTACACTGGTTGGAATACAACACACAAAATAACATGGTTGATAATACTAAGTTACTAAATAAGTTTTCATCAGCAATAGTATGTACATACCTGGACATCCTCATCAAAAGAAGTATCTGAAAAGAAAAAGAGAAACATAATTATACATAGCTCAGGGCTGTAACAAAGGAAGTTGCAAGGTGCACATGATAAAATACTGAACTTTGACTGCCAAAATAAAACTAAAACTAAATATACAAAAGTGTGAACAACACATCAGCAAGATTAGGTGAACAATTTCACACATTTCAGCATGAAAACAAAATACATTGTATTTCACTGGATTAAAAGATTCATCAATCGAATTCTTCATCTCACCATCATCATCACCATCATTATTATCATCATCATGAACATCATCATCATCATCATCATCATCATCATCATCATATCACATCACATCATCACCATCATTGTACTATTACAAATCGTCAATCACCATCATCAGCATCATATATGAAATACACAGCTCTGAAAGAGAACAATTGCAACAGCAACATGCTGGTTCACAAGATGCATGTAATCCAACTGAAAATGCTGACACTGTTTACCTTTTTCATGTCCATATTCATCTCCATATGGTTGCTGCTGATAGTCCTCTTCTGTAGCAACAATGGAAATAGTAAAAAATTAAGTTGGCCCGTTCAAACTAGATCACTTGGTAACTATAAACATCTAGTGCACACATTCATGCAATTCCATCTGTCATCATATCCTTCTTTCTAGTTGAAAACTGCATTAGCTCTAACTAGTTATCAACCAAATTCAGAAAACCTCTGATCCTTCTATATGCACAATCTTTTTATTTTTCTATTTCTGTTGGGATTTTTCCTTCTGCAGGGTTCGCCTCAGCGAATATTCACTCGCAAAATTTTGGCAATTTATTTTTTATGGTAGAATGCATTTTAAATATCAATCTTCCCTATTTGTGCATACTTCAGTGGCAAGGCAAGGATGAACAAAAAAAATCAATACTTTTGAACGATTCAGCTCTGGAGTTTATCCCAGTTTCATTGGCATGAAATGGACAGAGACAGATTTTATCCACCCCTTATTGAGTAGGATGCTAGTCTCTCGCAGAATATTTTCCACCTGAAGCTGTACCATATTCGCCTAGGATGAGTGAAGCATCAAGGGTGAATTGTCTTGTTTAAGGAAAAACACATATACTGCTGGTGAGCTTCGAACCCGGTACATCTCAGTCCACTGGCCAAAGCTCTCAACAAACAACATGGAGTAGAAAATAATATATCTGTTGCGTAGTCTGAAAACCCCATTCCGTCAGTTGGCTTACACACGTTCCCTTTTACAAAGTCACAAAGTTAACGTGCACATCCTTCATTTGGCTGGCTGGTTACTGCATACCCCTCTTGGGCAAATTGGCCTTCCCACAATATATAGAGCCAGTGATCATTCCAGTCCCACTTACCAAAAGTTGCGCCCCCCACCCCACCCCACCCAGTTCCAAATGCAAAGCAGCACCTTTTATCCACTCCTACTGTCTAGTATCTCTCAATCTCCTGCAAGTCAAACAGCACCTCTTGTCACCCCTCCCCCATCCTCTCTCCCTCCCCTTCTCTCCTTCCACTCCTCCCTACCCTCTACTCCCTTCCTTTCACCCTACACCCCCTCCCCACCCTTCACAAGTACTCAATAGACAGCCGGAAGCAGGGGATACCTACCAGAGTTATTAGAAGGCAAACTGGGGGTCCTGGAATGTGCCGGAGACTTGTTCTCTCCCTGGCTATTTGAGGCTTCTGCTGCCGGCCCCACAGTCCTGGTCTGCGGAGGGGAAGCGCCAGGAGGAGACTCGGGGCGAGAGGAGGGGGTTGCATTCAGAGGAGGGGGCGTTGAGGGATGCGGAGGGAGGTGGGTGGACACGTTGTTACTTGGCTCTGTGTTCTGGACAAATTGTTCGGAAGGCTCTATATCTAGGTCAAAACAAAGGGGAGGAAACCATTTGGGTAAGTCAAGCGTGGGTCTAAAGGGCTGGGATAACAAAGGAAAAGGATGTAATAAAATGATAAATCAACCTTTCTACGATAAAGAAATAAAAAGGGTAAGAAAACAGAGCTACATTGTACGTCACTAAACACTGGCCTAAAAATTATAGTCAAAGAGAGTTTAATTAGTTCCATTTTCAATGTGGTAATTCAAAGTACAAATTGAAAGGGATTAACACTCAAAAGATTTTCGTATACTGAGCAAGTTAGTTCCATAATACTAATAAGATGTGTAGAACTCAAGTTTTTTTCTTCTAATGCTTTAAAAAAATGTATTTGTTTAAAATTACACCGTAAACAAGTTCTAAACATGTACATATAAAGCTGATTTAACTTTAAATTATTTTTTACATAGCGTTGTTGAACAATCTCTGAAACATTTAGATCCATAGCTTATATTTCATCATTAAATTGAAGGTTTTACCTAATTCTAATTAGAATAAACCTATTTATCAATTTCTACAGTTCTAATGATGATCGAAACAGAAGTGATTTTATATATTATAGCATTACTTGACTACAACTACGAAGAAAGAACATTTCTAGTCTCATAAAAAAGCAAGGAGGGAAGAAAGAAAAAAAAGCCAGGATATGCTTATTTCAAAGACCCTGTGCAAATATAAAAACGTGATGCTCCAAACTTGTTGAAACTTGTTATCAAATATGATTGATGACACACTTATATGTCACAGTAGAACCATCTGTTTATGACATGGCCCCTGATTTATGTCCACAAAAAATATTTTGTTTATTATTTCTTTACAATCCAGGTAAACAGCTTGGTTTATAAATAATTGAAATTCAAATAACTATACGCTGCATTTAGTGTAGTAGAAATTCAGACCCCTTTTGAAAAGAACAAAACTATAAGAAGAAAATGACCTGTTTTATACAAAAGCACTGCCAAACATGCATCAAGAGAAATATATGTTTCATTTTTAACACTGCAAGGTGAGACTAGTATTCAAAACACACCAGTCAAAAATGAGTAAATAAGCGGATGAAAAAAAAAAGGTGGTGTATGGGGGGAAAAGGTGGCGGGGGGTGGGGGGGGGGGGGAGACAGAGGATGGGTGTGGGGAGAGGAACACAGCAAAGACATAAAGAAGAAAAACCATTGTGGTGTCATGATGGCGAAAGTGATCATATAAAAAAAAAAAACAATCGTGAAAATAAATGAAGAAGCAAGCAAAAGTTTCATAAGAATTCAACAACCCTGAAAAGGAATGGAAACATGCGAGAACCTACCAGTACCACCCAAGGCCTGCACTAAACCGGCCTGTTTCAGCTCTACAACCAGCTCTAACCACAGGCAAAGTCCAATCTGACAATACAGTGGTCACCGTCTAATAATCTGTTGCCTATTAACCCGCTTCACCTTTTAATCAGAAAATTCGATGAAACCACCCTTTTATGAATTGATTCTTAAAGTTAGACATGGTCTTATGACCCACCCATTTCAATAGAGCTGGAGCACGATCAATGAACAAAAAATGCCCAGACTGTCTCACACCTTCGTAATTGGACCACAAGGCAGGGCCATAGGACTACCCACATCCGAACACATGTACCGACAAATTGAAGTAACAAGGAAGGAGCAGTCGTGAGCATGAGGGATATGTAAGACATGTGGCTAGTCAATGATGGCAATCTCACTCGTTGATAGAAGTGGGCGGTGATCAATGCGGTGCATTGTTTTGAAAGGCTATCTTTGGTCCGGTTGTTGATTTCTGGATTTTTACATGGTCTTGAAAAATCATCTCAATCCAATGCTACCACGTGCGAATAAATCACCAGATACAGCGTTCATCTGTCAGTCACTTCACATTTCTACAATGCAGTGTGCAACAAGAAAGTGCAAAAATGCCGAGACACGACTTGGACAACAAACAGAAATTGACTATTCTCGATGAAATTCTGGCTCACGAATAACGAGGGAAAATCATCTCCCTCCCCAAACGTCCTTAACATTCAACACCCTTTAAATTTGCTTTATAACCCACTTCGGCTAATAACCTGTTCCCTCTGTCATGCGAGGGGCCAGTTATTAGGCAGTGACAACTGTAACAGACTCACATCTAAGAGAACCTTGCTGATTATGCATATTTCTTTGTATAACTACCAAATTCAACCACCCAACACATTCCTTCGACCGTATGCAACATCAGCGCATTGTCAGTAAATGGGTTGGACATGGAGAACGTTCAATCTACATGATTGTAATGTTTATTTTTGCATAACTACCGAATTCAATCACCCAACACATTCCTTCGACTGTATGTAGCATCGCTGCATTGTCAGTGACTTGGTTGGACATGGAGAATGTAAAATCCATACAATTGTAGCCAGCAGTGAATGCTGAAAATATCACATCATGCAGAAGGAGACACACATGAGATATTGTTTTGAAATAGTAGAGGGATGAGGTGGTAGGGAGGGACAAAGATCGGAGCGAGTAGAAGAGAAAAAAACAAAAGGAATGGAATAAGTTTATAGTTTTAAAGGTAAAAAAATTATGGATACAAATGTGCTACTGTTGCAAACAAGGATTAAGACATGAATGCAAATCAAGATTCAGGCGAGATAAGGGAAGGATTACACTGCAGGTAACTGTCAGAGGTGTACATGTGTAATACTATTTGATGGATGGTGAATAATTATGCACTCAAAAGAAATCAAATGAACAACAACATGATTAATTTTAGCTTTGACAATTTTATTCAAAACAGAAGATAAAAATATTTCATTATCAATGTATATTATATTTGTTCAAAAACAGACCCAGCAGTTCTGCTGTACTCCTGCCAGCGCCCTTCAAAACAGAAAAACAAACATGAATATCAATATAACAAACTGGAATACATTGTGGAAACATCACCATGGTGTGACAGAAGGGGGAACCACTCAAATCGGCAGCCTGAATGTGGTCGACTAAATATGTTTATTTTGACCTTTCAGTCAAGGTCTTGCGTGGGGGAGTATGCCCTGATTGGGCACACATGATGAATGATAGGCTACAACTTGCAATGTTTAGATATGGCCAAATGTAGAATTACTACCACTAAATACTCCTCTGAACAGAAGGAAACGTAGATTATAGTGTGAAAGACTACATACTCAGCAATAGTACTGGTTGAAAGGAGTGGTGAAGAACCTGAGCGGGGCCTAGTTTGAACACATATAGCAGAGCCTGAACATATTGTGTGACCAACATGGCCAACATGCAAGACATGGCAAGCCATTTTAATTGATGAACTCTTCAAGGTTGGAGATTAGAAATGAGATTTCCCTACTGAAAAACAGTGAGAACAACCACCTGGTATATACCTAGTATATCTCAGTGTTACTGAGAAACAGACATCATGAAATGAAGAGATACAACGAGAGACAAGCAAATGACTGAGAGGTTCACTACCACAGTTTTCACTGTTGCTTGTGTGTCTGGAGATGACTTACTAGGCCAACTGAATTTAGGAAGAACCTGTTGCAGTGAGGACAGATGAAATTTAGGGGCTAGCTACAGGGTAAGTACAAGGGCGCTGTGGCTGAGTGGATAGAGCATTGGACTGTGGACAGAGGTACCGGGTTCGAGGCCCACCGGTGTCACATGTTTTTCCTCAAGCAAGAAAATTTACCCTTATTGCTTCACTCAACCCAGGTGGTGAAAATGGGTACAGCTTCGGCTGGAAAAGTATTCTGCGATAGACTAGTATCCTATCCAGAAAATGATGGATAAAATCTGTCACTGTCCGCTTTACACTACGGAAACCGGAATAAACTACGGCCCTATGAGCCGAATGACTCGGAAGGCCCGCTACAGGGTAAGGAGGAGGAACATGCTCTGCTCTTGCATACTTGGTGCTTGTGCTAGACTTCTGTAATGTGGCAGCAGAATAGCAGTTGGAGCTACGGTGAGCATCTGACTCTCACGTCTTAGGTTCAAGGTCACAACATTTGTGGGTGGCCTTCAGGCTGGCTTTATAGTATTTCAGTTGGGCACTGTGTGACCGCTTGTTCTGGTTCAGTTCATTAAGCAGCTATCTTTTTAGTCCATTTCAGACCAAATATATGATCAGAATCAGCTCCAGAGGTCTCATAGTGTGAGACGGAAAATAAAATTAAAGCACATGTATTAGTTCAACTGTTGGGCAAGAAAGGAAGCAACGCTGGATGATTATTTATCACTGACTCATCGTTGATGTAATCTAGGGCTGACTCGATGAGGTGAATAATGTGAATAGACAGAGTTTTCCGGCTATTGTAATGAGTGATCCATAGAAATAATGGGTGTCTGGTTGGGGAATGATGAGTTTCTATAGCTAGAAATTTTAGAAAGACTGTAGTGATGGGATGTACAGGCCCGGATCCTTGAATCGAGGGGGAAAAGGGAGGGGGAGGGGGTAATCAAATCAATAAGAGGTCATGTTTGTTTTCTAAGTTCTGATTCAGTATATAAGCCCTACTGAAAGGGCCAACACTCATATTCAACCAGACCCGTTCTTCTGCCATCAGATTGCATGTCGTTCAATATCTTCAACACAAACCTAAATTTCATCATGATGAGAAGTATGCGTTACACATATGGAGGAGAATGATGAGGAGATGGAAGAAGTAGAAGAGCAAGAGTGAAAGGATGCTGCAAAGTAAGAAGTTAAAGATAAGGATGAAAAAGAGAGAAACTAAAAACACAATGTCTCATCATACCAAGCAAATATATGTTCATTGGGTTTTTTTTGTTCCAACATTCAAACACATACATATCTTATGTGATCAGCATGTTCATGGATGTATATCCACCGCACCACAGATTACTCTGTACTCATGCAAAAATTATTAGAGGATAGATTGTAAAATAAATTTGCATGTTATCTTGTTTTTGCAACATATACATATCACACATAACAATCTGCCCTAGGAGAGTAAATACAACTAGAAAGAACATAAAGAATAGAATGAAAGCATTAGGTATTAGAAAGTTACATCAGTGGAAAACATTTTATTAAATACTCTCCCTTGTCCCCCTACCAAAAAAAAATAAAATACACAAATGTAAAATATGAACAAAAACAGTAAAAAGGTTTGTTATTAATATTACTGATATCGATAACAATTTCCAACAAGTATAGGATTTTTACAAAAAAAAATACAAATTTGCAGAATTCAGAGAGAGCACTTTGAAAAGAAAGTATTTGTCAGATGGTTCATAGCATCAGTTTAAATCAACAAACCAGAGCCACAAGCTTTATAAATCTGAGGCATTTTTATTCTGCTCATGCTGAGGTAATTCAAGTA
>JAUEKS010364007.1:0-11414 GCA_031762815.1 Tylodina fungina | reverse complement strand
GAGAAGAGAGAGAGAGAGAGAGAGAGAGAGAGAGAGAGAGAGAAAGAGAGAGAGAGAGGGAGGGAAGGAGGGATGGAGAGAGAGAGGGAGGGAGGGAGGGACAGAGGGAGGGAGGGTGGGTGGAGGAAGAGGGAGGTATAGACAGACATGTTCATTCCTTTGCCCTTTTAGTTTATTTTCTCGGCTAGAGCTTGATTGTTTTTAAGAAAATGTACACAAGCAATTTAGTATTGGTCATGTCTTGCTTATCTCTTTCTAGAGAGGTAGAGGAAGACAGCAACAAGGTATTTACACGCAGTGCGAAGGCAAAGCAGATCCAAAAGTCAGAGGAATTGGGCCGTCAAATGTGGAGGACAGACTTGGACATTGATGCAAGAAGTCCCACACCTGTGGCTCCGTCTCGGATTTCTTACGAGGATCGCACTGTGATAAATGCAAACACTCGGAACATAGCAGCCCTTGCTGCAAAGAAGAGAAGTCAGGCCAACACATCCTATGTTGATAACAGATATCTTGGAAGACCACTGTACCGGCCACAACCACAAGTAGATGACAATGACTTTGATGATTTCGGGAATATTCTGACTCCGAGCCGACTGGCACAACACAATCGTAACATGGCTGAGGGACAATATGGGGATGACTCTGCTGAGAGGATCAGTTTTCTCACAGAACCTACTTTGCCCCCACTTCGCACTATTGGGGGCATTGGTAGCAAAAAGATATTGGATCAGGAGGAGGCACGAAAGCGTGCTGTGAGGTATACTGGCAATAATGGTAACAACACTGGCAGTTATCTGGAGGTGAGTGGTCCTCTTGTTATTAAATAGATTGGTGAATATATTGTGTTTCATGTAATTTCTGCTTATTTGAGTTTTTAGAAAGTAAAGAAGTAATACTGAAAAACTTTATTCTTGGTATTTGGCATTGTCAATTTATCTACATTTTATTTTGATTTAAATTTGAACAATAATATCAACTGCTTTTCCCTATGAAATGTCTGAAAGTCTAGTTTTAAATGGGCATGTACATGTTTATGACTAACTCCGTACCTCTGCTTTCTTTTATGTTAAGAAATCACGCAATCAAGCTAAGAAATTATCAGAACAACAGAATCAGAGGCCTCGCCAGAGAAGGAAAATCTCAAACAATAGTTCTCTCCGTCCCCCTAATGCAGGCAAAGGTGGGTGCCAAAATGAAAACAATTGTATTTTATCTTGTATGCTCATCCTCTATGACATCATAGATTAATCCCTTTTTGTGAATTACCACTCAGTCGATAGGTTGACAAACAGCTCTTTAAGCTTAATTTAGAAAAAAAAAATCGCATCTGATGTATATGATATTATGTTTTGCTAATCATGTAGGCTAGAATGTTCTGGCTACCTGTCACTATTTAGTAATGCCTCTCATGATGACTGACTTGGGAAGCGTAAAATTTGTTACTTTGTTCAAACTATGACAAGATTTGCTTGAATATTTGTTCCTTCCTTCAAGTACAAGAAAAGAATGCCCATAGTATTCAAAGAATAATCGAATCAGTTGACAGCAGCAATATTGGATTAGACAGACTCACTTTATTAAGTTAAACACAATTTCAGCCATATTCTCTTGATCAGACCTATACTAACATTGCACTTCATTTATTCAGACCAGCCTTGTTTTGCTGTAACTGCTTTAGAGTGCAAGTCAACTACTGTTATTTTTTAACAAGTTACTGTTTTGACAAAAATGTTTGGAAATGAATTATAGAATCCTCATGTTGATCATCAGTTTGAAATCTATTACCCAATATACAAGGTGTATCCCAAGTCACCACTCATCCCCATCCATTGCATTCTCAGCACTCAAACACATTCATTTTAATTTTATATCCAGCTCTATTCATATACATTTTCAACTTAATTCAGACCCTCCTCCAGGTTTTGACCCCTTATTATCAAATTTCACACATTTTGATATGGAGACATCAGTATTTTTGTATCTATTATATTTATCTTGTGCTGATATTGTCATTTCTGTTATATCCAGTAATTCTCTAGCTCAAAGTCTAGCTTTATCCACTGCAAAATCATTTGTCTTTTCACTCATCCAAAGTATGCCCCTCAAAATGTTGAAAAAATCCAATCCTTACATACACATTTCATCAAGTAGTAACTCATAAGTATAATAAAATATAAGATGAACTACAAATGAAGTAAAATAAACGTCAGCACATAGTCCAACCAAGTCCCTTGCTCGGCACAAAGAAAGTAAAGAGTTAATTTTCTTGGGAGCGACCTATTTTTGGTACATATAGAAAATGAATGTTAAAAATTTGTTCACCCACAATCAAAGGAACTCAGTCTTATCTGGTATTTATGTCAGCCTTTCAACCAAGTGTCATAGATTCAAATCCTGCACAGGGAAGGATTTAAACAAACTCTATTTTATTTTTCTCTTAACAATTCTAGACAGTTGTTAATCTTACAAGAAGCAAAGCTATTTTTGTGTTCTGGCTATTTTAAACGGTAATTAAATCATTTAAAACAGATAATCTCAAGATTGAAGCCAAGTGCATAAGAGACTTATTAAGATAGAGACACCTGTTTAAAATGACTTGAAAAAGATTAATATAAACATTGAACTTATAAACACTTATAAAATGCACAGCTGATGGTAGTCTGCGTTTAAGAGGTGGCACAATCTAAAGACAAGCACAGTTTCAAGAAATTCTTAGTTTGATTTTCTTGTACATGACTACTTTATGTTTGACCAGGGGTTGATGAGAGGTCAGGAACACCGAGCACAGTGGTCTCAGAGAGGCACAAACATACCAACAACAACAATGGTCGCAAGAAGCGCAGATGTAAGTCCTTTGGAAGCAATTAATAGCCTGGGATATTATAGTGAAATTTGGCTTTTAGAGTTCTCATATTACTTGATTTACTGATCTTTTTTTTGAGGAAGGAGTGGGGTGACATCTGTCTTTACCACTACCATATTGGTTAGTTTTTCACTTCTGTCTTGTTTGTTTGTTGTTTGTATGATATCTACAAATGAAACAAACAGTTATTGTTGAAACGTTATCGAAGGCTTAGAAATGTGCTAAGGACCTATCGATACAAATTTTTAGGAAAGATCCAGGTGTTTAAAAAATATAAATTGGTTCTTTCAATAAGACACTGCTTGAGAAGTACTTTTTTCTCCTACTACATTGCCTTAGTGTGTCTTTATTCACCTACACATTGCCCAGGGCGTGAGTATATGTGTTTGAACGTGTAAATGTGTCATCATTAGAACATTTGAATTAGAGTAGGAAATGTGAATAATGGAAATTCCATACTTTTCTACTTTCTGATCATACAGCAAAGCATGTTTCTATTTAATGTAGCTCATCCAAATGCCACTGCACCTACCACTGCACATTCCGACAACTCAGCTGTGAGCACACCGCAGCAGAGAGACAAGAAATCCAAGGCTCTACCCACAATCCCTCAATACAGGAAAGGAGATATTGCTGTCACTGGAATAGCCACAAATGCTGCTAGATTCTGAGTTGGTTTACTCACATCCACTTCTTGTATTGAGCACAAAAAAGGACCTATATACAAATTAGTATATTTCGAATTGTTTATGAGGTGCTTCACCACTTGTGATAATTTAATGACACACATTGATGACATTAATTTTATTTTCACTTTTCTTACTTTCTTCTGATATGAGATGTCTATAATCTCGTTTATTCTTTTTCTCTGTGTAGAGAGCATTTATTGGCTATTGTCAAGTTTGTCAAAATTTGAAATTATAGTTAATTTTTGACAAATGGTTATGTTTGTGTTCTATTGTTATAATGTAATCTGTGATATAAGAGGATAGTTTGCAGCTTTGAGACGAAGACTGTTCTGAGAGTGTAGGCATTCTCTATGGTGCTGCTACTTTTCATGAATGCCTCCTTTTCAGGATAAGTTTTCGTTGTGTTGTTGTGCACTGCAACTTTTTAAATCATGGGTGATGCCAGCATATTTTAATTCAATGCCCATAACTAGGGAACTTCTCTTTCGAATGTGCCAATTATATGTAACGGTAAATGAAGCTAATGATTGAGAAATCTCCCCATTGGGATACTAAGATCACTATAAATATTTTACTTTATATTTCTTCAAGCATTTTTACATAGCTGCTAGTAAAATATATATACATTTACACCTCATTCCTTCTGTAAGATTGGATGCAATATTTTCATGTAGGTCTTGCCATGGTGGACATATGTTTGTTGTGGAAATATTTCACTGTATGCACTGCTAAAATTTTGAGATGCGACAAATGAGTAAATGTATCGAAAATCTAAGATGAATTCAAATTCACAGGAGTCTTTTTTCACAAGATTAGGAAAAACAAGATTTTGTGATATTTTGAAATCCCTGCTTTTCTAAGTTATTTAATTTATTCCTGGAATGCCAACGGCCAGGAACAAAAATATAGGTAATAACGAAAGGTTTAGGCTTCAGCCAGTCATTGCTGAATGTACTATATGTTGCCAACATTTGATTTAATATGTACCCCTCCCCCCAAAAAAAACACATCAAAAAACAAAACAAAACAGATCTATTGATTTGTCCATATTACGCATGCTGGTTCTTTTCCTGTCTCATTTTTAACAGGGAAATAATCATATTTATTTATGAGTTGTGGGTGGTTTTTATTTCCTTTGATATTCGGGAATGACAAGAACTTGGATACAACAAAATGATATTTGGTCCGCTTGTTTTTGTTGTTATCTAATTCCACTGTGATAGACTTTTTGATAAAGGACACAATGTAACTAAAAGCAAGGATAAAAGTCAAATACCGTCCTATACTTATTTATTGGCTGCAGTTGCAGAGTTTAACTTATATATATTTTATTATTTTGACAATGGAGAGATCAAATCTTTATATACCTTTATAGTAAACCGACAAGTTATATGTGTCGGTTATGCACTTCTATTGTTTGATGCTGGTGATGGAGAAAATGACATATTGAACATGTTCTAGTACAGTCTTAACTATCTGGCCAAGCACAGTGGTGATGAAGAGGCTAATCAAAACGAGATAGATCATCCGTAATTTTTCAGCTGCTGTTCCTGATTTCAGTGTTAAGCTCAGCACACCTCTTTAGGGGTCTTCTTCCTATGAATATGGAGGGCTGAATCATCTACAAATATGCGTTTTTCAAAATGCTGTAATTTAATGCTAACAACGGAATGCCCCTTTAATTTTACATTTGTTTTGCTTTTTCGTTGCATTGCAGAAAAATTAAGTTATCTTTAGTGATATAATTAAAATACTAAATTGCATTGCATGGGAATGTACATTCAGAATTTTTAGTATACACTGAAGGCTATAGATTCCTCAAAACTCTTATTTTTGACACTTTTTATATATATCTGAATGTATTCTTCTTAATGTGTCTTAGCTATTACGAGCAGTCACGATCGTAATCTTTGCAATATATTCCTAGTTAAACATAATCCAGGAGAAGTGTGTTATTTATCACTTCTGTTCCTCCAATTTACTCATTCATTGTTTCTTATCACGTGTTCTAGCCACTGTTCTTTTAGCAACACATTTTCTCGTCATAGCACCATTGTTTAATATCTTTTTACATTAGTGCTCGAGACAACTTTTGTGCTCACCTTTTTGTTGGATGTTTTGTTGTTTCTTTTCTTGGTTGAAGGTATCCTTGAGGACGAGTATGACACCCTAATTCAGGTTTAATAGTGAGGAATAAAAAAGTCAAATTTTTAACTCTTCATCTTGCTATCTTTCCGGTTTGACCCATTGCCACGGACATATTCGGAAATACGCCTTTCAGTTTAGTCTCATTAGAAACAATACAGTAATAGTAATTTATTTTTGTGAGATTTCCATGAAGCACTCCTGTAGTAGCTGTGTCCATTGGAAGATTGTAGTACATTGGTTGAGGGACTCCTTTTTTGTTGATTTTTTGAAGATCTTGGTAAAATTTACTGCATGGACAAGCTCTTGAGGTTGTTTCAAGAGGCAAATAGGACAGTTTATTATGTAGGTCCTATCTATGGTTTATCTTGAGCTAGTTCTCAATCCAAGTAATTCTAGATCTAACAGATTTTGGCGACTATGAGAATAGGGGTGAGGTCTTGGTAAGTCGGAATAAGATTTAAACCTAGGTGAAAACACTGACGTAGGAGAAGAAGATCTAGATCGTGAACAGCATAAACAGGACTGGAGTTATGATCACTGTCCTGTGACAGTTAGCCTCATGGCTGCTGATCCAGGTCCTGAACACTTGTTATATTTCTGTTTCAAAGGTTTTGAATGAAAGTTCGTTTTATGGTCAATTTATAAGGTGTACATGGTACGGAGATGATAGTTACTTCCCATGTTATGAAATACGCTGACTGAGTTGAATGAGGGACGCTGTGAGTGGAATGGGTTTTAAGCTTGTAGTTTCATTCTACTTTGGATTTATATGAGTTGTGTTCTACTCAGAGTACCGAAATAAGGCTACAGTTATGCACAATAATAAACACCTACAGACCGCTTCATAAGCTTGAAATGTATAACTTATTTTCGTGAAATGAGATGGTCTGACGCAAATATTTATATTTGTCTATTCCATATTGTCTGAATGCTATGAAACTTCACAGATAATCTGCTCATTAGTATATCTTAATTTCTTTAAAGCATTTTGCAGTGTCTGTGTAACTTTCATGATCAACAATTTCTTTTTTGAAAAATAGTTGATTTTTGTTGTGTGCATTATATTCAAATTTTGAAAATTCATTAAAAAAAAACGACACTGGCCATTAACTACAGAATCCTCAAAAGTTGTGCCAACATTATACAAATAGACTGACATATAGATCACGTTGATATGGTGCGCTACTATCCAATATAACGATTGAAAGCAACTGTTTTTATAGCGATAGGGCACAAATTCACCTGTATCATATCTAATCTCATCTCTAAATTAGTTAAAGGCTCAGTTTTCACAAACTAAAGAGTCAAAATATTTTTTTATTTTAAAGTCCCTTTTCTGTCTTACTTGCGCTTAAGACCATCTTAGTTTACAGTGTAAGAAAAGATTGATGAAACTTGTTTTTAAATTGTTGCTTTAGCTGTAGATTAGTTTTCTATTTGGAAAAACTGCTCATCATTTCAAAGACATCTTTCGCTGTTCCTCTTCTCTTTTGCAATAGTTGTATTTCTGTGAGTTTTTAGCTTTTATTCTACATATCTGAACTAGTGAATTCCTTTCAGCTTTCTCTAATTTGCAAACTATTTTGCACAATAAAACTGAGCTTATTTTGGAAATTCTCTTATGGATTACATTCTATTTTCTTGACATTGAGCTATTTCTGGAACACTGTTATCATTGACATTATAAAGCTGAAGGCGTCTTTCATTCTGGACCACGCTACATTTTTCACTGAAAATCAAAGACTACAGATAAATATTTTCTGGAATTGTTTTGGTCTATTTGGACTTAAATGTCATTCATATTTTTAATGTGTTAGTTCTACTGATCAATTTCTACAGCAGTACTGCCCAATCCACCCCCCTCCCCCCCCTTTTTTCCCCAATCCTCATACTACCATTTTACCACTAGAAGATCATAGTCTTCTTCAGGAACCAAAGAACAGGGGAGAGAAAATGTGCAAGTTGTAAGAATCAGACGCAACTTCTTTGCAATTATACTCACTGCTGGTTCTTTTTCTACTGTAAATAGAAATGTTGTTGAGTAGTATGATATACATCATCACAACTGTTAGTAAATCTTTTGTGTTTATTCAATAAAGTAATTATAATCAAACATTTACAGATTTGTTTTTTTGATCTTAATTACAATTTTGCTTATAATGCTTTAAAGTGCGTTTTTTCTGCAATTAGATGATTAGTTGTAAATCATGTGTGTGAGTCTGAGGCCAAAAACTTGTAGAATGCCAGGGGTGAATGAAAGCTTGTATGTAGATAGTGATAGTATGATACAATCATCATGTTTTTCATCTGATATCATCGACTTCCGTGTATAGTCCGAGACACAGCTTATATCTTTAAAAAAAATTGAGCTTTTATATAGATCTAGCGCAATATCCACTAAACGTGCTCAAGACGCTTTACAGGGGTCCCAAAGCCAAGCAACACTGAAATATGAAGGACAAGACAAGCTGCCTGTTAGGCGCTAGTACATTTTTTTCGGACACAGACAACGCTGTTTAATGGCCAGGTACTCATTTTTCACACGAGTAGGATGAGGAAATATGAGTAAAGAGCCTTTCCCAAAGACTCAACTTTGCACCGTCACTGACGGGATTCGAGCCCACAACTTCACAGTTACGAGCCGAACATCTAACCTCTAGGCCACAAAGCCGCTTTAGGGGTCTCTTTTTCATTAATTCTGGAGCAAAAAACTTATGTTTGGATGCCATTCTAGGCACAATCCAGAGAGTGTCTGACCATGATAGTGATAATAACTTGCCGTCTGCTCAGAGCAAACCTATTAGATCATAGATATTGTAATTAAGAATGGAATCCGTTTTTGGCAGTGCAGATAAATGAAATAGCTTTTTGATTGCTCAGGTTGAGTTAAAGCTCTTTTTATATCATTTTTCCATCACATACTGAAATAAAAGATTGCTTTTTAAGACCTAATCAACAAGTGTTGCTGAGATAAGGCCACCCGACAACCCTGACCCTATTTACCGATGTTCGTTCCTCCCCGAAGTTCTTTGTATAATAACGTCACTCATAACCTTGGCATCTCTATCCACAATTCATTGTTTTTGGTCTCCTGTCCCAGTGATTGGTCAGCCCCCAAATCATCCTTGTATTTGCTGACTCCCACTTCTGGTCCACAGCTTCGATCTGGCAGCGCGCTCGAAAATACATGCCCCCCTGTTACATACCAAGTTGCGGCATACATGTAAGCGGTGGTCAGTAGCTATTGAGATCGCCGCCATGGTAGCCAGCAAATTGTGCATTATATTATTACCTTTCTGGTGCTCAGTCATGTTTGGCTCCTCCCAGTACTGGGATTTGCTAACTAACGGATCAGACTCGTAGTTGATCTCCTCCTCATCCGTTAGGAATTTGATCAGTATAGCCATTTTCATGAAGTCGCTGAAATGCGCCATGTGACGGAAAAGTGTTGACAAAAATTTCTCATTGGGGCTCACTATAATTCATAGTGCTGGATAGCACACCTTTCCCATAGCGTCTTCGGGCGGTAGAGAGTGGGAAGGCCCCTAGATGTATAAAAGGTAAAGGTAGTCCCAAAACCTTTCGGTCCTAGGGGAATGACGTGTTAGAGCTTTCAATGTTCTTGGGCCAGCATATTGAGGGCGGTGCCTAGTCCTCTCCCTCGCTGTCTTTACCTTCTCTGACGCTGAAGATGATCAGGTACCCATTTACAGCTGGGTAGACCGGAGAGCGCATGGACGAGAGCGCAATAAATTGCCTTGCACGGGAATCGGATCCCGGTCGCCGAGGTGAAAGGAAAGTGCTCTAACCACTTAGCCAATCCAGCTCACCCTAGATGAAAAGATTAGCTGTAAATAAGGCTTTGTTAATGTAACAGCAGTGGACCAAGTGGTGATGTCATAGAGTGCAAAGTGGGACAGTCGTTGGCATAGTGATCTCTATAAAATAACTTCATGTGCTCAGTGAAGGAACCATTGAGTGGATGCAGGACACCCTAACACTTTTCATACCTTCACGGTCTTGTAAGATGCCATGGACAATGCCAAAGACACAGTGGAGAGCATATACACATACCGATAGAAGGAAATGGGAAAGCGATGTCTAAGCATATCTAAAAACCCCCCCACAATTTATGGATTAAAGTGTGAGGGATGCCAGATGGACATCAAAGTGCTATGAGACATCACTATCCTAGCCCTGCCATGGAACTGGCGATCTCGTAGCATATCCCGAGATAAAAAGACTCGTATACTATTTATGGATAAAGGTGTGAGGGATGTTGGATGGTCATCAAAGTGCTATGAGATAACCCTATCGCAGCCCTGCCGTGGAATTGTCAAATGATGCTACAAAAGAAAAATGAGATTAAATCAAAAGAGCAACGGAAATATTGAAAATTGACATGATGTGATTAAAAGAATTGAGCTGGAAAACATCAGGATTTTTTATATCTGTTTCTTATCAAATAATGTATTCTGCAGGAACCTAACGTGAGAGAGGTGAAGGCATCATATTAGAAACAGAAAAATCAAAGTCTTTCAAAGGATATTCAATATTAATATCAAACCTTATACTACTAGTTGGAATAGCTTGATAATCCATATATGTTAATATTATACAGGCAT
The DNA here is from genome assembly GCA_031762815.1 of Tylodina fungina. Classification (NCBI taxonomy): domain Eukaryota; kingdom Metazoa; phylum Mollusca; class Gastropoda; order Umbraculida; family Tylodinidae; genus Tylodina; species Tylodina fungina. The sequence continues at coordinate 1,086 of JAUEKS010364007.1, read as the reverse complement.
ATGCACAACATCTGCCAGTACAGAAGAGACATGAATGCAATTTATGAAGATCTTGATGAAGCTAACAGACATTGTAAATCAAGATGACATCATTCTGGGAGCTTCCAGTGCCAAAGTAGGACAGAAATGAGTGGATGAAATAATATGTAGAACCACATGGTCTAACTGAATAGGTGCAAGTAAATAGCTTCACTATAGGAAATACCTGGCTTGAATTACTATACAGAAGAAAATGGAAACAGCACAGGAAAAAACATATTTGATTATATCATGATCAGCAAAAGATTAAAAAATGCTTTACGGGTTGCAAAAATGTTGCCAGGGGCAAATCATTACTGCTACCATTTGCTTCTTTTCTTCATCTCCGCTAATTTCAAAGGAATGTAACGGGAAAAGGAAAGTTGGAATATACTGTAACACCTGAAAAACTATGTGCAATGGAGCAGAGGAAGATAAAGAAAGAACTTTCTTGACAGCTTTTCAACTCGAGTGGGAGGAAAGAGTGTAGGAATACTACTGAATTGGACATAGATCGAAGGAAGAGGGGAACCATGATAGCTTACGCTATTCAACATGGCAATCAATGGTGATGATGATTGATACAAACTACACATATCTCTTTGTCTTGCAATGTGTTATGGTTAAAAGCAAAACCTGGGAAGGAAGAAAGTGTATTTTACGATTCCATGAAAAGCGGCAAAGAAAAAAATCATGGAGAATACTGGATGGTAGATGAAAAGTGACTGAAAAAGGATTTTCTTCTCATTTGAAGGATGGTAGAAGAACATATGTAAAAGAAAAAAAAACTACTGGAGAAGAAAAATTTAGAAAGAAAAGTAAGTTAAACTGTAGCTATAAACCCCAACTACACATGTATTATATATGATGAGTACGATTTGTATGATGTAGTGTTGTAATTATATGTACTAGTGCATAGGCTCGTTCACAGAACGGGTAAAAAGACTTGCTATAAAACCTGCAATAAATGCGCGCGCGCGCGTGTGTGTGCATGTGTGTGTGTGTGTGTGTGTGTGTGTGTGAGAGAGAGAGAGAGAGAGAGAGAGAGAGAGAGAGAGAGAGAGAGAG
>JAUEKS010363896.1:0-11416 GCA_031762815.1 Tylodina fungina | reverse complement strand
CCATGGTGTGGGTTGGAGACTCCTAATGAATTGTGTTGCCCTATGGTATACTGCAATGCCACATCAGACATGAAGTATAAGCCAATGGGGGAACTAGTCTGGTTGGCACCAGGATGAGTAACAGATTGTATAGCAGTTACTCTTAACACTAAGAACTAGATCATTGGCATTTCTGGTTGATCCTGAAATCAACAACAGCATTTGAAAAATAAAGGACTATGATAGTGATGACTCTTGATAATATTGAATTTTCTGCTGAAAACTTGCTTTTAGAACTAGATCTAGTTCTAGTGATTTATCCTATATTCTTGTCTAAGCCCCTCTTGAAAATATGCGTACTGTTGATGTTATCAACCTTTGTTTTTATACTTCATCATATTTCAAATTTAACAAGAAACAGATGAAAAACCTTTATTTGTTTATTTAGCAAATTAAAATTTTGTTATTTTTTCATCAGATAGGCTGTAGGCTGTTGCTATTCAAGACTTAAGCTGTCAAACAGTTGCTTCGTCTGATGAACCTCCCAAAAAATTGGTTTAAATGGATCTACAGGAGCTGAACAAGCTGCTGAAGGAACAGCTAGCTCATCTTCTTTTATCTGTAAGTTTGGTTTTTCATTTACTTTTAAGATGTATTGAAAACAGTACTTGTACAATCAGCTCACCTCAACTTTGGCACAAGAAGCGATAATAACAAAGGATCCACCGATGATGCAGAGAACATTCCACCTTTGAATGTCTCCAGCACATTCAAGGTTGAAAATTTACAGATTATAAAAGACCAGAGCTTGGCATTACCATCATCAACTCCTCATCTCCCACAAACCCTCAATCGAGCACAAGTAATGCAATGAACGCTTACTGCATGTTCAAAAATGTTATTACACTTAAAATCGTTCAATAAGATTTGTCCACCAGTGTTTGGACTCTGACAACCAGATTCCAAGTTTATTTGCAAGCCTAAGGTTAGTGATGATAAATATCACTTATGATTTATCATGTTAAGTTATTTCCATTTTCATCCTGCAATATTTACAAAATGTACATTGCATTGTAATCCTCTAGTTGAGTTTGCCCACTTCTGATCAGTCAACTAGCATAATTTATCAATTGACTTTATTGCTCACTAATTTTCATTCTATGTGAATATTTCATGTGGAATGATACATATAGCCTTTTCTGTGCAAAAAACTTTAACTGGCAATCTAGTGGTCCAAAACAGAATCTTAAGGATCTGATTACCTACCTAAAGTAAATCATTTTCATCTTACCTAAATCTCGATCTTGTTGGATTCTAGATCTAGGTAATGCAGAACTAAGTCTAGATCAAGAATTAGTTCCAGAGCTAGAACTATATCCATAGGTGCTACCTGAGCTGCGTGCTTTCTCATGCTGTGTATCGATACTTGCCACTATTATTTTATTTTGCCAAATAACCAACAATATTGTATACGCCTATTGCCAAAACCTTAGGCGACCCCAGCCTATTTGTCCTTCTCTGTGTGCAAATGCCATTTGTCCTTGCACATAGAGAAATAGTTCCAGACAAAACTGGCTAAAGATCGTTAAAATATGCAGATTACAATACACTTTATCTCATTTGTTTATTTACTCGACAGATATAGAACATTGATATAGGTAGAAAACCATTCAACTCGATTACTTTGCAATCTTGATGAGTATTGTTTGCTCGGTAAATCAAGTTTTTTCATCTTCTGATTAAATTAACAAACAAATGACATAATTAAATGTTAAGTTATAACGCTGCATCTCTTGTGAACTTTCTTACTCCACTATATTACTGTGTCTATTATTCACCAATTCTTTTAACTTTAGTTATTGTGATGGCCAGTGATTGTTTCTTAGGATCACTAGATCTAGACTCAGTCTTGTCACTGTCAGTCTCAGAGTCTCCTCACCTGTCTTTGTAGGAGTTTGCCCCAAGAAGACTATTGACATTGAGATGGATTTGTGACAACAGAATGTATTTTAATTTTCTTTTGTACTTTGGCCAATCACTTGTTCTTTTATTTACAGATTTCACAGTCAAAGGATCTTGTTATTGATGCTGACCTTACAAAACCTTTGGACAGGGTTGTTGGTGTATCTTTCCTAAGGGTGAGTGTTTATAGTTTATAGAGTGTTATAGTATTTGTATCAGTATCCTTGATTTTTGGGTCCTCCTTTTTTATCTCACTATCGTGTCACATACAACAAGCCTATGTTGCCAAAAACACTCTTCTTCCACTGTAATCTACTTTGGATCATATTCTGACTAGAACATGGACAATCATACTACTGTTACCCCCTAATGGATAAATTGCTAATCTTTCTTCTCTCCTAAATAAGATGTTACTTATGTAGTCCATCAATACATTCCAAGATTGTGGTTCCCTCATGGTTCTTATTTGCAAGTCAAATACTTACAGAGATTTGGTGCTAGGTAATATATGTATTTCTTTCCTTGTAGCAACATGGCGTGGACAAGATCTTTAAATTGGAACCTGACCAAAAGTCACTACCAGGATGTGCGAAGTGAGTATCATGAAAACTACAAATATTATAGGCTGGAGTAGGAACTGTACATTGCATTCTATTTCAGGAGATGTAGATGTACAGGAACAAAACTTCAGACTTACCTATTGTCACGGATTATCTGGGGCTGTCCCAGATTTCAATTTTGAAGGGATAAAAATTTAAAATATTCAGTTCTTTCTGTGTGCTTGAAAAACGAAGTTGTGAACATTGAGAAGAGAGCTTCATTGTTGTCAGTTACGATGATTTGCTGGAAAGCGTGCGTGTATACATCTTACTTCTTCCTGTTGACAGGCCTGGGGTTGCCAGTTTAGCTGTTCTAGGCTCCTTAGTATATATTACTTAATATTTAACTAGTTAACCAACCGTTTTCCCTAGTTTACAGGGCCCAGCCCAAGACACCGCCTTACATATCCATTACATCTTCCGCATTGAACTTCATATCCAACTCTACCAAGTTGCTTCAAGTTAACTTAGGTCTCTCTCTTAACCTCGTCTCCTCAACCGCTAAAGAAAAGATCCCCCTGTAACCTCCTTTTTTCCTCTTTTGAAAGGGCCTACATAGCTATGATATGCAACAAAGGACTCAGCAATGATCCTTGGACACCTCGAAGTCATCTGATAAATACTTGGTCCACCTTAACCATTGTTTTTATTGCAGTATATGCACTCATAACTGTCCCAACTAGCCATTCTCTCGCTCACTCTTTTCTAAAGACGCACCGACCACTTTTCTAGAAAATGTATCAATGTCTTATCCATGTGTACAAAACCATAGTACAGTTCACATTTCTTTTTTAAATTGCACTCTGAGGGCATAGATTACATCCTTCCCTGCCATAGAACCAAATTGAAATATATCTCTATCACAATACATTCTCTTAATTTCTTTTGTAAATTAGTTGTAAAGTCATATACCAGATTTACGTTGCGCTATTTTAAAAAAATGAAAAATGATGGAAAATTTCTATTCTGTTCTGTTGTTTTCTGTGGCTGTGGGTTGGCACACTTACAAGGGAAAAATTCAAAGATACTGATTATCGGATGTGCTTTTCATTTGTAGGCAGGTGAAAGCATCTATGCTGAAGTTAAAAATTGTTCTCGAGTATTAGGAGAGTGAAAATATATTGAAAAGTGATCTCCCCTTACCGATGTAAGGAAAAAATATCGCATGCAAAACAGAATCAGTTGAGTATTTTGTCATAGCTGTCTGTTGCTTAGTGTTTGCTTACAGAAACGGTTGGAATACCAAGTTATGCGAGGGATTCCCATTTCCATTGCACTAAAAAATTTTACGGCAAATGACAGGGAAAGTTTCGTTCTGTTTCTTTTGCTTTCCATAGTCTGCGAGCAGGCAGTCTTATTAGGGAAGGACTAGTAGGGCCTGTGACAACAGATTCTCATTTGGAAATCTTACTGCTGTCATTTGGGCCATCATTAGTATACCACACAGCAATGCAGGTGCAGAATGCATATTTTCTGTTGTGAGGAATGATAAAACAGAAATGAGAACACAAATGTCGGTTGAAATTTTGGAGGCTATTATGCTCAGCAATCTGTCAAATGCCTCTAATGAACTGTTGAGGAATTGCAAGTTAGCCAAGGTGGAAAATTGCTTCACAATAAATAAAAATGTATATGTTCCTTTTACATAGTGAACTTATGTAAGTATTATCTGTACACTTACTTTCTATGCTTTGTTTAATACTTTTGTTGAAATGTCAGTATACCAGTAAAAGAATATCCTGCCCTGCTTTGGTTGAGGAAATATTCACAAATCTGAAATTTACGAACTGGAAAGTATGGACAATTCAATATTTATGAAATAATTTTTTAGCTTCATAGAAATTTCTGGGTGTTCTTTAGCTATTTTAGATTTCATTGACTTTGTGAATTGTGCATTTACCCCATTGTGGGTTGTTTTGTTTTTTTATTCTGCGATAGCACTTTTCAAATGGGGGTGTCAGTGTCATGGAAGAAAATAATTTCAGCTCACTGCCCTTCTATTTGATATTCCTTCAAACTTTACTCCAACACTATCTCAGATACTTAGTAAACAGAAGAGCTTGATTTTTTTTTTATATGTGCAAATTTATTTTCTATTTACAGGCGAGTTTATTTAGTTCGACCACGTATGGTCACCATGAAATACATTGCTGACCACATCAATAATGAAAGAGCTAAAGGGGAGATGAGATCATATAAAATTGTCATGGTGCCAAGAATGGTAGGTATGAAAAATATTAACTATGCATAGTGAGTTCTTTGAATTGTGTATGTGATCATCAAAACCAATATGAATATGTTTCTACTATGCCCCATTGATAAACTTGTTTGCATTGTGAATGGAGCAGAGTAATTTAATATTTATTTGTTGTAATGAGACATTATAGTTTAGTTATGTTGTCAGACAGCATAATATGTGACCAGTACATCGTTTTAATGCAAGTTGTTTATTGAAAGTAAATGTCAGTACATGAAAAATAACAACTCACCCTCTACAGCTTCAAGCATGTGAGATGATCCTCGAGAGTGAAGGCGTGTTGGGTCATGTAACTGTGGAGGAATTTACCCTGGATTTGTTCAACCTTGATGTGGATCTGTTATCCTTAGAACTACCTGAATTTTTCTACTCTTTTTACCTGGTACAGTGTTCTCATACAGTTTCTAAATTGTCTGGGGTTGACTTCATTAATCATTTGCGCTTCAGAGATCTTCATATTAGCCCTGTTGTCTTTTGAGTGGGACAGAGAAAGCTAAACCCTGAATGCTGAAACAGTTTAATATGGAATTGTTACACTTTATTAATAGATCCATCATGTTCTCTGTCAAGGTAGAATGTAATTTCTACATGTAGTTAGATGCCCTCACCATGTTTCTCTTTCACTTTCTTCCTCTTTTTTGCACCTTTATCATCTTCAGTATAGTTCTGTCGCTTGTTCTATCCATTTAAAGATTCAGTAATGCTACAATTTAAATTGTTTTGAGGATTACTCTTTAAATATGTGTGCAAATGAAAATGATTTTTTGTTTTGCACATTACATATTCACATAATAGATGACAGTCAAGGAAAATGAAAAGCTTTGTTTTACTGACCTTAAGAGTAACATTTATGACATCTCTACCCCATTATTTTCATCATCGTCCCAAACCATCGTTCACTTTTCTCTTTTTTATTTATATATTACTCTTTATGCCCTTTAAAGTTTAAGGGCAAAGGTTCTGTTAACGGGGATTTTTTCACTTTTTTATGTGAAAGTGCTTTCTTTGAAATGTGAAATTTAACAATTTCTTTTTTATTGACTTTTTTACATGGATTCATACATTGTCAGGACAAAGACACTACATGGCTCCATACAGTAGTTTCCTCACTTGTCAATATTCAGAGATTGTTTGGACGGATTCCTAATGTGTACGCTGTTGGAAAGGGAGCAAAGGTAAATTTTTTCACTTTTTTTCCCACTTTTAGTTTCAATTTTATTAGAAGGTTCAGATTTATTTTTGACAGTGTTTCATTTCATAGTGAACTTATTTGCTTTTTGCTTCAAATAAAGAGGAGTTTGATTACTATTTGGATTTTCTGTAATTGCAAGCAGCTATGAAATAACTTTGGGAATTAAAGTTGACTGTAATATTTTCATGTGCAAGAAAATCTGCACCTCTGAGATCTTTAACTTTGAAAACATGCTGAAGTAATAAAATAATGCTGTTCTCCTTGTAAATCTTTACTCATTTACTCATGAATTATTTATTGTGAAATCAAACAATGCAATTTTAAACTCATGTACTGTGCATTGAACATGCCTCCTACAGTGGAAATGTGCTTTATAAAAGCACATATAAATTTATTATTTTTATTATACTAATCAATAGGTACAAAAGCAGACAAGATACCGATAATGTACTCGTTTTATTCAGCAGATCTTTGTTTATAGTGTCATAATGTCAGGGTGCTCTAAATAGTTTGTACTTTCATCTCAACTCATTAGATGGCTTATGACCTGATGCAGTCAATGTTTGACACCGCCAGAGAAAGAAAGGCTTCAGCTTATCATATCGGACAGCTATTCATTGTAGACAGAGGTATGCTTTTCTTTTACTTTAAAAAATGTAGTGTATTTTGCGCTGTTTAGTCACTTTCTCATTGAACAAACACAGTATGTTATATCTTTATGTATTTACTTTGTCCTGGCAGAAGTATAAATACATAATGCATTATTTTTTCTCTCATTTTTTCCATAATATATTTTAAAAAACAAACATAAGAACAAAGCATAAGACAGGCCCTAATGTTACTTCAAATTATGCATTGCTGATGGCCTCTCTAGGATCTGCTAGAGGAAAATGGTGAAATATATACATCGCTTTTTTTTACAAACACCTACTCATGATGATGTTCCATAAGAGTTGATCAAATGCTCAATTCTTATTTTTGAGACCTCTCAATGTCTTGATAAAGAAACAAATAGAGCTTGTGAATGTGTACTTGATTAGCAGTACAAGGTAAATTGACCCGTGTTGGATTACATTTTTTTTACTCATTCTAGTTGCTTGTCTAGAGAGATAAAGAATTTGACATTCGATTGGATCACTTGATTTGCTGTTTTGTGGTCAATTAATTTTTTAAAAATTTGATTTGAAACGAAAGCATTGGCAATTTCTTTAGAAATATAAGTAGTAATAATGATAGTGATAATAGTAGAGAGCATTTATATTACACTTATCTCTGTGAACACAGGCTCTAAGTGCTTTACGATAGTGGGCACTAGGTAATTCATTAAAGTAGGAGATGCCAGTTAAATACCTCACACACTTTAACAACAAGGAGACATTTGACAATGACAGTAAGAACAACAATGTCGGTAGGACATTATTAGACGTCAGAAATTTTGATATACAAGAGTTTATGTTTAGTGATAGTTCAGCAGTTGAGTAAAAACACCAGTAAGACCTGACAAGAGGTTGTTTGGAACATGGCTGACAGGTCATAGTGGCATGCTGTGAGAAAAGTAAACGATAGTTTGGAACGATGATGAAGATAATGGGGTAGAGATGGCCGTAAATGTTACTCTTAAGGTCAGAGAAACAACACTGTCATCTTTTATGCAAATCTGTAATGTGCAAGAAAACAAAAATCATATTCACTTGTACACACCTTCAAAGAGTAATCCCCAAAACAATTTTAATTTTAGCATATTACTGAATCTTTAAATGGATAGAACAAGCTACAGAACTATAGTGAAGATAATAAAGGTGCAAAAAAGAGAAAGAAAGAGAAAGAGAAACATGGTGAGGACATCTAACTTCATGTATATATTCTCTATTGTGATTTTCGAATGGTGAATGATAGAAATGTGTCTTGACTTATCCGTTCTAACACTATATATTGCAAATGTTTCAAATTCTTTCCAGATGTTGACTTTGTGTCACCCCTGTGCTCACCAATGACGTATGAAGCACTGCTGGATGAAACTTTTGGCATTGAATGTAGTACGTATAAAAACATGCTTTTTCAATATAGAACATAAATGTGTTACTACAAATTACTTTGAGGATAGCAACCAAGCATATTTAGAACTTTGTTTAATTGAAGGTAATAAATAGATAATAGAATTATTCCCCTTTCTAACTTCTGCATTGTTTATTCTTCTTCCATGAGAAAAGAGGGAAGGGGGATTTTTTTTTTTTATTAATGAAGTCTTCAGTAGTTACTAATGACTGGTTTGAAAACCTAGTTATAATTTAAATGTTTCCTTCTTTTCAGGTTTGATAAATTTTGATTCTGAAGTGACCGGAGAAAACAAACCTTCTAAAATGCTTCTCACAGGTCAGGATGAGGTAATTACAAAAACAGTTTTCTACTCTTAATTTTTGGCAGGCATGTGGCTGCCATGGGTCTTTTTGCTTTTAAAGTCATCAAATAGGCATATTATTTTTTTGTGTTGCATTATAGCCACACGACCAAAGGATGGACAGTCTTTATTCTCATGTGGATGTCTGTCAAAAAACACAATCAGACTGAAAAGCTCCTTTGCATGATTTGGACAGACAATAGACTAATCCAGCATACTTAATGAGTAGCTCAGCAGTAGACGATCCCTTTCAAGAGCCAACGTTTTGGATTCCATACCCCGTTGAAAGGATTAATTTTCTTGTTTAAGAAAAACGGCAACAAAAAGAGAAAAGACTTCACCCCTGGCTCCATTTGGGTTGTGAGGAGTCTGAACACCAAAAGCCCTGCCAGAGATGGGCAGTTAACTCGGAGGTCCTGTGTGTACCCACTGCCCAGGCAAAATTTCTACCCACAGTAATAATTGTTGTTGATGTCCAATGTCTACTTACTGTGGTGCAAAGTATGTGATGCGCTTAACAGGCAACTTCTGTTTCCACAACTTTCTTCGTTCATTATTGTAAAGCGCTTAGAGCCTGTAATAACAGAGATGTTCACTATATAAATGCGATTCTTTGTATTTTTTTTTTTTATTGTTAGCGAAAATAGAGGTAGGGCAGCACAGGAACAACAGAACCTATCAAGGTAGCAGTAAGTCTTCATCAGAGCTCAGTTTTCTACAGTGATAGACTACTGGCAAAGGATGTGACATGAGAGGCTCCCTTGAAAATACTATTTGCCGATGGTGTAGCACAGATAAAGAGAAATGGAAAGCAGAGAAGAAATTGGAGAGCTGGAGAGAAGCTTTGGAAAAGAAAGGGATGATGAAAGTAGCTGATGAAAACTGGGTATATGTGCATCAACGAAATGACAGAACACCGGACAATTCGATTTCAAAGCTAGAAAGTGTAAGCGAGATAAGAGTTTAAGTACTTTGGCTCTGCAATACGGGAAGACGAAAGAAATAACAAAACAAAATCAAGAGGTGAATTCAGGCAGGGTGGAATGGATGGAAAAAGATGATAGGATTATTATGTGGTTAAAAGGTCTGTGAGGGTGGAAGGCAATGTTCACAGAACAATGGTTATATCTGTTTTATTGTCAAGGATTAAGACTACTCACAAAGGTAATGAGTAAAGAACTGGATGTGGCAAAGATAAGGATGTTGTATTGGTCACTAGGGAAGATGAGAAAGAATAGTTTAAGAAATTATATTAGTGTGGTACACATATCAAAGAAAGCGAGAAAAAATGACAGGTGGTTTGGATGTGTGAAAAGGAAGGACGAGGAATAAGAAAAGGAAGAAGAGTACTAGAAATGGGGCTGTTGGGAAGCAGAAAGGAGGTTATGGAGGAAATGGGTTGATAACATTAAGGAGGCTGTGGTTGAGGTAAGAGTGGAAGAGCAAGATATTGTGTAGATTGAGAATTCATTGTGGCAGTCCTTGATGAGAGGTAGCTGGAAGAAGAAGTAAAAGATGTTTAGTGAAACCCATTGTCACCCATTTTAACAGTTGTGACTCCCTGATTACAGGGGCGAATACGAGACACCACATATCCCTAATAGATTTTTTTTTCTCATTTGCATTCGAGCAAACTATTTTTGACCAGAAGCTCTTCCTGACACCAACAAAAATAGACTATGGAGGTGTAGGCATTTGCTTTTCCAGAAGTCATTTATATGACTCGCTGGATACACAACCAAACTGTTATAGGCCAATGGGGAACTACCAAAGTATATTTAAAGGACTAATTCATCCAAAAGAGTGATCTAGTCAATTGTTTTGCCATTGTCAGGCATGACCCCTAGAATCATAAGCATCTTAGTTCTTTTTTTATTGGATAAATTATCTTTCATTTCTATTCTTGTTTGTTTTCATTTCTTTTTTTTATTATTCATCTGTTTCTTGCAAAAACAAATCATAATCCATGTTGTCAGATTTATGAGAAGTAATGGAGGAAAACTCGAAGTTTTTAATCTTGTCATTTTAAGAGATTTCATTCTAAAATGGTAAATATTTGTTTCCCTCAGATCTACAGTCAGATTCGAGATCGCCATTTCGCCACTGTTTTTACATTTATGGGAGGAAAAGCAAAGGAGCTGAAAGCTGTCTATGATGTGAGTTATTATTTGGACCAGACTATCAAGAAACTAAAATGTTGTCTTTATGTTTTTACCACATTAAGCAAAAGATGACGTCCTTACATTTTGTTTTGCTTATACTACTTTTTACATTATGGATGTTAAGGCAAGAAATGTTGAAATCATACCATTAGCAGACCTGCCAACAGTCCCGGTAAAACCGGGATCATCCCGTTTTTTTTATATCAAATCCCGCTGTCCTGAGTTCAGGGTCTAAAGTCCCGATTTATGGATGGACATCGGGTAGGCCTACTGTATATATAAAAAGGCAAATATTTATGTTCCGAAACTAGATATAGAATCTACCAGTTGTATCAAATTTATCAATTATTGGTCACAGAATCGATATATGGTATTGGTCCAATTCCACGGTTCGGTTAGCGTCCGCGGAATTCCACGGCTCTTTAGCGTGTTTGCGGAAACCCGCTGTCATTTCATTCAGCTTTTCGTGGTTTTATTTGTTATTTTTAGCAATAAGTGCGGATTTTTTTTATTTTGCGTATACACAGACCTCCCTACCGTAACGGAAAATTCCGTAATCATTACGGAAATGAGGTCCGATTAGGGATTACGACAATTGTCGATAAATTACGGGTTAAGAGACAGAGGTAAAAGGCAAGAATAATTAAGCCTAGATAGTAAACAGGGCTGCCAAATATTACAGAAAAATTCGTAATCACTTCTATTTTCAATGCTGGATTACGCCTTTACGAGCCTTTACAAAATTGCATCAATGTTGTCAAGCCATTAAGTGAATTTGTAAAAAAAAAAAGAGCGGATAGGGTGAGGTGTTGAGGATTTTGTTGTTTTTTTTTTGTTTGGGGTTTTTTTTTTGGGGGGGGGGGGTAA
>JAUEKS010363785.1:0-11419 GCA_031762815.1 Tylodina fungina | reverse complement strand
CTGTCACTCTCTCTCTCTCGCTCTCTCTCTCTCTCTCTCTCTCTCGCTCGCTCGCTCGCCATCCCTCCCTCTCTCTCTCATCTCTTTCCATCTACCTATCCCTCTCCCTCCCAGCAATGAGCTTTTCACAAAGAAATGCCACGTGTGCGTTAGGTGGGTTTTTTTTATTTGGGAAAAAAGGGGGTGTGTGTAGAGTGCTGTATATTGTACTATGCGTGTCGTGTGATATGTTTTGCGATATACATATATATATATATATATATATAATGTGTGCTGTATAATGTTGTGTGTCGTTTTGCTATGTGCTGTCTTTGCGGTAGGCATCCCGTTTAGTTGAAGTTACCCACTCAACGACGTCACCCATCCACCACGAACAGACAGAGCGCTGTATACGTGTGTGTGCTCATTCATCTGTTATCATTCATCACCATTCACTCCGGAACTGTTTCACACAACTGGAACAGCTAGCATTTCTCTTTCTCTTCTTGCCGACAGAACGCTCTGACCATGAATGCGAAAGCCACAGGAAGTTGGGCTCAGCAAACCCAATTCGCGGCCATGACCCCTGCACTGGCGGAACCGGCAGTGATGGGGCCAACCAGCCTTGACCTTACGTCACAACTAGGCCGTGCCCTTGTGACCTCATTCGCCAGCTTCTACGGCATTTCCCTGTCTGACGCTGAAAGGATTGTCACGTCCATTAGCCAGCCTCCTGCTACGTCAGACCCGGGCTCTAATGGAGCCACAACCGCTGCGACAGAAAGTATCAGTCCTATCACAGCGGGATCCTCTTTGGAGAGCAGCATCAGCATCAACAGCAACATGAACAACATGAACAACAACATGAACAACAACATGAACAACAACATGAACAACAACAACATCAACAACATCAACAGTATCCCGGCGACAGGTGTGTTGTCATCCGGCACGGCTGATAGTGCTGGACCAATCAACGATGGCTCCACCATGACGACGTCTACGAGGTTACCCACCGTCACCACGAGCATTGAGAATCCGATGACGTCACAAATGCTGATGGATGGTGCAGGGAAGATGCCGCAGAACAGAGAAGTTCCAATGACATCTACACCAGGCCAAATGACAATGCCCATAATAGGAGCGGGTGTTAGCTCAAACTTGCAGCAACTACAACTGCAACAGATTTCTCAGCAACAACAACAGCAATGGCAGCAACTGCACCAGCAGCTTCTGCAACAACAAAAACAACAACAACAACAACGACTGCAGCAGCAGCAACAGCAGCAGCAACAGCAACAACAGCAGCAGCAACAGCAACAACAGCAGCAGCAACAGCAACAACAGCAGCAGCAGCATCAACAAACTCCAATTTCGTCGCCTCCTTCGAGTTCCTCGACCCCAACCGAACTGAGGGTGGCTAGTACCACGACCAATCCTCAAGGAGTTTTTCTCACTGATCCGTCAGCCACAGCCAGTTCCTGGCAGCCAATCCCTGCCGCAATCACAACCCAAGGCGTCTCGACGCCAGCACTCGTCGCTATGGCAACGACGAATCCGCAGAATCCTTCTACGAATAGTATGACCAATGTACCGCAAGTGCAAAATCCGGTTCCTAATTTGAACGGAAATCCGAACTCAACACCAACCTCGACTACAAGACCAATAATTTCAAGTACGAACCCGAATTCGAATCCTTCCACTGTTACCCCGGAATCGATAGGGATGGCGACGGCTATTGCTCAGATGTACGGTCTTCCTGTCTCTGAGGTGTTACAGATGATGGGAGGCTTAGAAACGACTTCTCCCACTTCGCTTATGATGCAAGGTACGGGTATATCAATTCCACAGCTATCGACAAGCACAAGTTCGTCTCACGTCGCAATGACGTCAACAAGACAACCGATGTCTTCCGCAGCCGGTACAACGGACCCATGGAGGTTAGGCGCTATTACAAGCATGGGAACCCCAGTGTCATCAACCATGTCCAGTTCTTCTCAGCTCACACCAGGAACCCTAACCAACGTTCAACTTATCAACGATCCGAACAGATATGAGGCTGATTACAGCGTCAATAGCCCTGAGAATCTCAATAGGAACAGTCCAAGCATTCAGCTCAATACAAACAGCAATAATATCATCAACAACAACAACAACAACAACAACAACAACAACAACAACAACAACACAGTCCATCTAAGTCATTCCCAAAACCAGCCCATGACTTCCAGCCCTCACCCGGCCCTCGGGTCTTCACACACATCCCTGTCGACTCCGCGAGTCGGGTCTCTGTCCACGACCGGAGCAGCTGAAGTACCCTCGGTGACCAAGGCCACAGCTAGGGCGGACTTGAAATCCCTGGTGGCGTCCTTGGCCCAACTCGCCAGAACCATCTCGAGCACCAGCCCCAGGCCATCAACCCTCTCGCCAACGGCTGCAACAGAACGCGCCCAGCTCGGAGGATTCGATAGTACGGATGCTTTGAATGCCAGTAACGTGTTTCTTCAAGTCTTGGATTACGTCACAGGGACGGGGCCAACTGACCCTTGGCTAGTGAACGCCATGCTTGATTCTACATCAGACACCGCTAGGAGTGGGCCTACCTCGGCCCCGGCCACTGCTCCGATCGGCATTGCCACCTTCAATTCAATGAACAACAACAACAACAACAACATAAACAGCAACATAAACAACAACATAAACAAGAGCACCAATACAAACAGTAACGACGTCTTTCTTCCCAATATCATCAACAGTCCTATACCTACAACCGGTACAACCACCACAACCATCAATAACAACAATAACAACAATAATATAATCAGCACCACAACTACTAGCAACAACAACAACAACGGCAATAACCACAACCCCGCCTATATCCGGCCTGGTTCTCACGTGCCGTTGGTAAGTCAGCATTTACACGAAGGAGGGACTCCTGTCAATCAGGGAGCCTCGGCCACGCCTACAATCACTTCCGCTTCCAGCTTTCTCCTCCCATTGGCCACCGAGTCGATGCGGACTATTTCCACGGGCACGCCCAACAACCTTAACACAGCTTTTAATTTATTTCTTCGACTTCACGCCCAGGCGCATGAACGGGGCGGGACAGGCGATGCAGAACCAGTCGGTTTAACCTCACAGGCGTTGGACATTTCGAACGTCGGCGCACGCTCAACGACCACCGCAGCTGCTGCTAAAGCTTCGCCACCATATTCTGCAGCTTTTCTGGCTCCGCATCAGTTGGGCGCACGAGGCGGCAGAGCAATTAACACAAAGCCATTAACGCTTGACTCGCTTACGCCTACGTCCATATCTGGTCATAGCATTAGCGCTGACAATAACCCTAACGTTAATCTTAGCCCTATTAGTAACTCTAACTTCAACCTTAACCCTAACCTTACGCCTAACCGTAACATTAACCCTAATCTTAACTCTAACGGGGTCCTTACACCCATCACTAAACCCCAACCCGCTTATTATACAGAACGCCACACTGAGGGTATTCCAGGTGAAACGTTCGTCACTATCCAACCTCCTAACTCTTCCTCTAATCCACATCCGGGTACCAGGAACTCACCCGTGTCCTTCTCACCTGCGTCTATCCACCATCAGCACAGCGATACACAATTGCATCAATCCACTGAGCACCTTCTCCGATCTGAGCCTAGTAAACATCTTCCTACACCCGTTTACTCATCTCCACAAAACCTTGCTCTAACTCCGAATCCTTCTTCCCTGCTAAATCTCACTGCTCCAGGTTCTACGTCTGTCAACATCGTCAACCTCACTGCTACTCCGGGGATGGGGATTCCTCCACCCACACAACAACATCTTGCTATGCTTCAGTATTTCAACATGTTCCTTCAATCCAACCCTCTCTTACTCAGCCACATCACAGCTACCCATACTGCTCCAGCGAGGAATACAATACCTTCTATGAAACAAAACCTTCCGATTCAGTCGAAAATTTCGCTTCCATTTTCAGATCAAATCGTTGACCAACCAACCGTTAAAACTTCTATGGAGTTTCTTAATAAAAAGTTGGCTAGTCTAGCAGAGACGTCTGTGGCTAGGGACATACCGTCCTCTGCTGCTGCCATAGAAAATATGGCCCAAAATTTAGCTAAAGTACCAGCGGCTCAAATAGTAACCAAAAGAACAGTGGGAGCAGATCTAGGCAATACAGGTACAGTAGAATTCGTTACATCAGTATCCAGACATTTAGCACAACTGGATTCTTCGTCGTCACTTCCTGGAGATGCAGCAGCGTCTGTAAAGAACGCTGGAGGCGTAGAATCTCCAGAGAAACCGTTCTCGCCGACGGCATACGATAGGCCAGGATTATCCACGGTGCCTGGCATCTCTCCCAGAGACCTTGACCCTAAAGAGTTGTCCAAACTGGCAGATCTGCTTACAGCATTTGTGGTTGGTCACGGAGTTGATCCCAAGAAAAAGGATCTCGTTCGACAACAAGTTCTTTCCCGTCTGCGCACGAAATCGGACTCGGATCCGATTCCGTACTTTCTACTGGACAAGCCAATCACCACCACGAACACGACTACTAGCTCTAGAAGCAGCAGCAGCAGCAGCGGTAACCGTGCTAGTAGTCTTGTAGCGAGTGGAAGTACCTCGCCGCAATCCCTACAGTCCCGGCTATCTCTTCTACGAGTCCGAAGACAAAGCCCCCAGACGGAAACTACTACAGATACGTCTGCACCTAGAGGACTCGACAAAAGCCAAATAGGAGCCCTCTCCAACTGGCTGACGTCACTGTTCGTGAGTCCTGCGTCATCGGAAGGGCAGGTGACGTCATTGTACATGTCGGTGTACAGGAATATAGAGCAGTCCCCTGCCACAAAAACATTCGTGCCGCTACGCCTTGAAGGGAGTTCAGACACGGCTGGGACTGAGAGACAGCTTTCGACAAGCAATACCAGCCCAGCAGAATCTGCGGTCCCAGCTGTCCAGACAGCCGCAGGAGTTTCGTCCCTTTCATCTGGACAGACAGTGCCCGTATCTCCTCCAGTTTTATCTGGACACACTGTGCTTAGATCTCCTGCAGTTTTATCTGGACAAACAGTGTCTGCACCTGCTCCCGCTATATATGGACAAACGTTGCCTGCATCTTCTAAAGTTTTATCTGGACAGACAAGGCCAAGCGGCTCGGAAGGTTTGGTCTCACGCACTTTAATTCATGACCCCAGGTCTGACGTTGTGCCCAAAGCATCCTATGACCCCTTGAGCGTGGGAATAGCTTCAGAGAGCGCTACGGGTGTCACTAACATATTTCCAGCAGGTCAGAGGCCAGAGGGAGCACACAACAAGATCGCAACGCCAACAGTGAGGAACGGAGTTCTCCAGGGAAGTTCTAGCGTGAGCTATCGTGGCGACGGTAGCAGCAGCAGCACCGACAGTAATATCAACAACAATAACAACTTTAGGAGTATCGCTAGTAACGTCAATGGTCACAGCAACAATAACAACGACAACAATAATAATCACAATATCAACACACACGTCATGCCACACTCCTCCCATGCAATCAGTCAGAACCCAATAATTAACAGCGGAGTCATGGTAACAACCTCAAACCTTGAACCGAAAGTGCCGCAGGGTAGACAACTCTTCTCTAGCACCCACTCCTCTGGCGACAGTCACTCTCCTCCTATTACCATCACGACAAGCGGGACCGCTCAGGGCTTGTCACGTGACTCTCTACGTCGTCAGGCGCATACCCATACCTCCGCACGAGATCCGGGATCGCTTGTGACACATCACACGAATCCGAACAGAACAATCAAAGAACCGAATCTTTCTGGATCCGGAGTTCCAGCAGTCTCAGCCACTAGGGTAGGGTTCAACGCGACAAAATTTCACGAGATGTTAACCATAGTTGAAAGGCGGATTCGAGAGAGAACTGGGTCCGGATCCATGGCTGCTGCTAATGAAAGCGGAACCGGTTCCAAAACGGATCTGTCGTCAACTGGAACCGGTAGTAATCCAGGTCAAAATCAGGGTCAAACTCAGCTTCAAGGTCATAAAGATTTGACAGGGCCTGGTATTAGTACACGTGGAGATGCTCGGGTCCATGGAGCAGTTCAAGGTCAAGGTCGTTCAGTAACGCCGGCCCATCCGGGTCAGAGCCATACCCACGCTGCATATCTTCATCCGCACCCCATTTCAACGGCAGTATCAGCAGCAACACCAGCAGCAGCAGCTGTAACAAAACCACTAACGCCAGCAGCAGTAGCAGCGCTAAGAGCATCAGCAGCAGCAGCAGCAGCTGCATCAACATTACCTCTTCAACAAGGCTCCCTACCTTCAAGACACATGGCGGTTGGAGGAATGCACCCGATGACTCAAAGCCTATTCCAGGTATTGGCGGCCGCAGCGGCAGCGTCACAGATGCGCAGGCATCTTGGAATGTCGCCCCTGGCTCGAAGCATGCTAGGAGGCGGGGCTCTACCCATGTCCTACGGGGGGTTCCCCGCTCCACGTATGTCCTCTGTCGCGCCTATGCTGATGTTGAACCCGGCTCTTAGCGATATCATATTCGCTGACGGGCCTGAAGCAATGGACTCGCTTGGGTTCAATATGGGCAACGGCCGAGGCTTTGGTGCATCCACGGGACAGATGAGCGGATACCACTCAGGTACCTCAACTCCATTTGGTGCGGCTGCTAGTGGAACTATGGGGAATCCCCTTTTTGGAATGGGGAATTTCCGTAGTGCTCGTAGTCCTCCGGGAGTTTCCGCACGACGACGTAATCAAGGGACACCATCTAATGGACGTAGGAATAGAAACAAAAATATGAATAATGATAATAATGTCGTCTATAATAATAACAGGAATAATAATAACAACAACAATAACAATAATAATAATAATAATAATGATAATAATAATAATAATAATAATAATAAAGGGAGGTTGAATGTTAATAATCAACTTCATCACTCGAGCGTTAATCACGGTCGTGTTTATAATAAGCCGACGGGGAGGGCTACGAGCATAAAACATCATGGAGCTTCCCATCAAGCAGGAGCGTCTGACGTCACTTCCTCCTTGTCGTACGCCAATCTGAAGCGAGTGGCTGAAGAGCTCATTGCGAGCGGAGTTAGAGCCCCGGTGCATTCGCCCGCAGCGCTGAAACCCGTCTATTCGGCCGACGATGTGGTCAAGGACATGACTGGTGTCATCGTGCGGACATATCTAGCCAACTACGCTGGTGCGACCAACGGCAACAATACCAATACTAGCAACAGCAGCAATAACATCAGTAACATCAACAACAACAACAACATCAACAACGACAACAATAGACGGAAAATGGCGATCGGTAAGAATTATAGCGTCAGTATTTCAGCTCCGAAATCTTCTGAGATCCCAACTCCTACAAATACTGGTATGGCGAGTAGATCTAGTGTTGGTAGCATCTATAGTGAGAACATGAACACAAACCATAACTCCAGTATCATGCCCAGCACTCATCAGATTAAACCTAGCAGTGACATCTCGTCACCCTCCCTAATATCTCATTTAATGAACTCACAGCCACCTGTTAGAGATTTCAACACAGTAGGACTTGAGAGCTCACAACATCAGCAGCAGCAGCAGCAACAACAACAACAACATCAACAACAACAGCAACAGCAACAACAAACCGTCTACGCACCATTATCGCCGTCTTCCTCTATTTCTTCTTCTTCTTCTTCTTCTTCTTCTTCTTCTTCTTCTTCTTCGTCTTTATATTCTTCTTCTTCTTCTTCTTCTTCTTCTCCTTCCATTTTCGACCCCCACATATATAGCCTTACCCTAACAAAGAATCAAACACAAACCCCATTCGCCGACCTCTCCAACCCTGGCACCATCGGCCACCTTCCGCCCTCCCACTCCGCTGTGACTAACTCCACCCCCAACCTGTCGACAGCAACTATTCTGACCAATGGGGCGCCCTCCCCGGGTAACGTAACTCTCCTTTACCAATCTCTCTCCAATCAGGGCGGAGTTCAAAAGGAGAAAGCGTTTGATGTGGTTGCCCGTTCCTTCAATATGACTCCAGGAGAGTTAAGGCATCTTCTCGAAGCTAGAGCTTTAGGACCGGCAGGAGTAGGAGGACTAGGAGGCATGGGAGGAGGAGGAGAAGAAGAAGTTGGTGGAGGACATGCAGCAAAAGGCCGGGGTGAGCGTGTAGAAAAGGTCTACCTTACGACCCCGCCTACTTTAGAATGGGCTCCTCCCCACGTTGACATCCCCGAGCCTCCAGATATGCCCGAACCCGGCGAGAATAGCAACATGGACCTACTTCTACACCTCAGCCACAGTCTCGAGCATCAACGGCAGCAACAGCAACATCAGCAGTACCAGCTATATAGACTGCAGCAGCAGCAGCAACAACAACAACAACAGCAGCAGCGGCAACATAATCAGCACATTTTCTCCTCAAATAACATCAGACCGTCTTTTATAAATGAAGTGCTCAAATTTTTTAGCCAGGCGTCTTAGAGAGTTCCAAGTCGTCTAAAAAATTCCGGTGAGTTTCCACAAGGTAAATTTCGAAATTTCCAAACGTCAGATTTTGTTTTGTAGGTGATCAGTTGCGTTGATGGAATCTTGGAGAAACTTTTCTGTCTCTGACACCGACGAGATTAGGAACGAATCAGATAATGAACGAGAATGCAAAAACAGGCTCGGGTACTAATTTGAAATACACTGTAGATCTGAAGCTTCTTGGTCGGTTTATGACGTCATGAGACCGCACAAACGGTAGTTTTCTAAAGAAGAGGAAAGAGAACAGGATGATGAGAAAAGGAGAAGAGCAGGAGGAGGAGGAGAAGGAGGAGGACGAGGAGGAGGAGGAGGAGGAAGAGGAGGAGGAGGAGGAGGAGAAGGAGGAGGAGGAGGAGGAAAAGGACGAGGAAGAGGGAAAAGAAAAGTAGAAAGTCAGAAAAGATATAGAGGAATAGAAAAAGAAAAAGAGGAATAGTAGGAGGTAGAGAGGCTAGAAGTGTTTAAATTCAATCAGCCTGATAATATTATTATTATTTGCTTTCAGCACTACTATTGGGTGAAAAGGCGCACTACACCAGATGGAAACAGCACAAGAGATACCCGACTAAGCTAAAGAACGACCTAAGACTCGGACAAGCTCTGCTTACCTCAGACTCTGTGTAAGAGGGACGTCAGCTACTCAACTATTGCGTCCATATTTCACTTTGGATATTTCAAGACAGAATGCAAAGGTGGTTGTATTTTCCACGTACGAGAAAGTGTCGCCGAACGGTCAAGGATTGTATAACGTTCAAGCAACGTTAGAACCTGAATGAATTCTTTTCGTATGCAGGAGTTCTTAAAGCTCCTTACCTCGTTTATTTTCTAAAATTTAATATTTTTAGGATAAAAAAAAGACAGTTTCCATACAAAATACCAGAGAGAACCTGCTCTGTCATTTTGACTAAAACAAATCGTTCTCTCGGACAGAGACGCTCGACAGTTAATTTGTATACGTTGGAAGGAGTTGTAAAACTTAAACAACAACGGCTGGTCATGGCCTCTTTAATCCAAAGTGGAGACACATCTGTCCACTTTCATAAGGTCAGATCCACCCAACTGGCGGAGATCAAATCTCATCTCCAGAAACGTCCTCGTGGAAAATTCTCCACGGGTCTGTCCGCTGAGGCGCAGGAGGCCATGCGGGAGGTCGAGGAGGAGGCCAAGATCCAACAGAACGCCAAGAAAGGAAAGCGGGGCTCCAAACCTAATGTGCTCTTCTCCGACACCGTTCACATCCATCAGGACGAGGGCTTGTGGTCCCACTACCAGAACCACTCCATGGACAACTCCCACCACCATCACCACACCCACCACCACCATCACCACTACCACCATCATCACCATCCCCACCACCACCTAAGTGTAGACTCCAGCAGCAGCAGCCCAGCATTGAACCACTCCGAAGGCCGGCGTGGAAGTCTCAGCAGTGATACCGGCGTCTCGCCGTCGCCCGCGTCCCCACGCCGCTCACAGGGCCGGAGGCGAAGCTCAGTCTCCAAGTGGATTTCTGAGAGACGGAGCTCTCTAAGCATCACAGCCAGCGCTCTGGACGAGGTCGAATCGGCCAACAGAGTCCTTTAGTAGGGCTGGGACTTTCGCTGGCGTCTTGGTCTTTCCTAACATCTGGAGAGGGGATCAGATACCAGCAGTTTCCGACCCATGATATGGAGCCCAAGGGGGCATCTGCTGACCTCTGCTGACCTCTGCTGACCTCTGCTGGCCTCTACTGACCTCTGCTGGCCTCTGCTGACCTCTGCTGACCTCTGCTGACCTCTGCTGGCCTCTGCTGGCCTCTGCTGGCCTTTTAGCTTTACGCTAGACCTGACGCAACCAGTTCCCTACTGGCTAGACTCAGCGCCCAATCCCAGCGCACCACAGACTATCAGAGAACGGAGCACCCATCAAAGAATTAAAACAGAGAGGCTACTCTGACTATGAATAGAGCAGTGTATATAACTCTTCTTAAACGAAGTGTGAATTTTACACGGAAATGAAGACTGCTGTATATTCTAAAATCATGCCAAGAATTTTACTCAAGAATGTGTATGTATTTTTTATGCCATTGCTGTAAATGCCTGTGATAGGGTATCAGAAGTCATATAATTGCCAAACTCCGAAATATTTAAGATAATGAAATTCGACTGGTTCTGAAAAACTCAAAGGGCGCTAATATCAGCACAAATATTAAAAATTTTGTTTTTGGTTGCCAGTTGCAGCAAGAATTGAGTGTTAATTTGCAATCGTAGTCTATTAATGCCTATTCAACCCTGGTTTTCTATCATATCTGCCAGTGCTTCGAGTACCATACACTACAACACCATTGATCATTCAACTCAAAGCGTCTCTCGAAACCTCAGGAATATTTAAAATATTCAGTGAAAAAGCTTTCGTTTTATCTTATCTTGAAACGTGGAACAGTCTGTCATCAGATCTCAAAACAAAATAAAACATCACTTCCTTAAAAATAGTTTTAAAACGAAGTTGTACAAATTTTGCTATACCCCACTACTTGGAGTTTCGAAATTATCGTATACATGCTGAATGGATCATCTGAATGATTTTTATGTCATTGGAAAGCGTCATGAGCTAGTTACTGGGAATTGTTGGCACTAATATTATGAATATTATTGTTAATACTTTTATGATGATGACGATGATGAAGATTACTATTATTAATATTGTTATCATTATTATTGCTATTATTATCATTGCTATTATAAGTATTGTTATTATTATAACCATTGTTATCATCATTGTTATTATTATTGTTATTGTTATTATTATTATTTTTATTGTTATTAGTAGTATAACTCTTCTTCTTCTTCTTCTTCTTCTTCTTCTTCTTCTTCTTCTTCTTCTTCTTCTTCTTCTTCTTCTTCTTCTT
>JAUEKS010363674.1:0-11419 GCA_031762815.1 Tylodina fungina | reverse complement strand
CTGGAATAATCCGTTATTAGAAAATTTATTTTGAAGATGTATACAAAAGTGTCGAACATTTCTCACTGGGGAAAACGTGAAATGGCAGAATAAGAAATGAAACAATCGAGTGACTCTCAGACAAATATTAAAGAAAGGCTGAGAGCAAGAAAGCAAGGAAGACCAAAGAGAGATGGTTTGACAACATCAAGGAAGATATGGCTCAGGCATGAGTAGAAGAGAAAGATACAGAGTACAGGACGTAATTGAAATAAAAATTCCACTCAGGAAGAAGATGAAAAAATTGACACAAAGGTATCAAAAGCTTAGAAATGTATATCTCAATACAAGTCCTGTATACAGCAATTGCACATTTTGTGTTGCCTGATGGACGCAGCGAGCTGCATGGCTGGCTGTGAGATTGGATTTCTGACCAGGATAAGAGCAGTTATGCCAAAATCATGTGATATTAACTTTAACGAAAAAGAACTGACTTGTGCCACCATATTCACAACTGTGTCAAAGTCTTCTTCCATCAGTTTGAAATCATTGAGTATCTGTGCGAGATATCCTCACTGACTTAAACTTTGATTTGTAACTGACCGTAAAATGTTTGTGGCATGACGTGTGACCAATTTCATGGTTGGGGATAGTAAAGATGGCATGGGGGATGGGCACCACCACTCGTTAACCTGGCCCAAGAGAAACTATTAAAATATTAACCTTTTTTCCTACAACCAAAACCTTATGGGGCTACCTTTACCTTTACATCAAAGCCAAAGAGAAATTGCCTCACTTATGTCTATGACATAGCATACTGATATGAAGGAAATGCTTCGTTTTACTACTCTTTTCTATCAATGAAAGATAAAGCTCTTCACAATGCAATTAGAATGAATTAAGGAAACGAATTTACCAGACGGTGACTCTGTAGGGCAAACAGATGACTGACACTGGAATGGACGGAAAGAAGAGTGAGAATAGAATCGCCACATTATGTACCTAATGGACAATATTTTTCAAATATTTTGTCTGTAAGGAAAGGACAGTAGCTGGCATGCTGATGGTTATACACCAGCTGAGAATGTTTCTCGCGTTGAATTCGTGTAATGGTCGTGAGTTGATGGTTATACACCAGCTGAGAATGTTTCCCGTGTTGATGTCGTGTAATGGTCGTGAGTTGATGGTTATACACCAGCTGAGAATGTTTCCCACGTTGATGTCGTGTAATGGTCGTGAGCTGATGGTTACACACCAGCTGAGAATGTTTCCCGCGTTGATGTCGTGCAATGGTCGTGAGTTGATGAATCTTCCGAGACAAAAACCGAACAATGCCATAGTGAAAATCTCACACTCTTATCTTAAATCAATGGAATCCACAGGATGCTTGTTTAAGTATCGATTACCTTGTTTTGGAATATTGACTGTGCTCCCTTTTCCTTTTGGTGTCTGGTGTTTCTATAATGTGCCATTATAGTGGGCTAGTCGCTGTGTGCAAACATATTTCTCAATTCTGAATGCAATAGGGCTTTTTCTCACCCACATGCTCTTTGTTTTTGGTTGGATTGTTTTTCTTCTTCACGATTAATTTGAAGCATGGAAACTTGTATTCAAAGTGTACCAAAAAGTTTGTGAAAATTATGACTTGCACCGGTATCTCACTTCGGGCTGCAAGCTCAAAGTTGTGCTTTTTGTCTTGTGGATCCCTGTCCCCCTGCATGCTTGGTGAGGATTAATGAGCAAATATTTGACAAGTGTTTACTCTATTTGTGGCTGACTAGGTTCATTCATATCACTATTCCAGGGATCCGGGCATATGGTGCCTACTGACAAACCAATTCCTGCTCTGAAGATGTTCATGACCTATATACAGGATGTCCAACCGTAGACAGTACGTGGCTGTAGTAGGAGGCATGGCTGAAGCACATTCATAGAGGACGGATTCCACTTCATAATCTGGTCTCATCCAACCTGATGGACTTTTGCTGAAGGAAAATGTTGTTTTTTCCAACAAGATGTTTTGAAAAAGTATTTTTATATTACTTTGATTTATTGATATAAGGTTAGAAAGTGATCCATTTTGATTCTGGGCTGTGAATAATGTGGAATATATAAACTTGTCCTGTATTATGTAGTAATAACATGATTTTAAGGTCCATATTAAACCAATTTTTAACACCCAGCTAGGCAGTATACAATGTACATATAAAGTTTAGTGTTTGAAATAGAGTGTTGCAATCTCCCTATTAACAGCATGTCTTTACTTTCGTAGACCATGTCTTTTTTAACCCTTCCACATGAAGAGTATTTTCAATTCTTGCTTCCAGTCCTGTTGCTGGATATGCTGGATAATTTATTTGTCATTCCAAGTAAAATGCTTACTCGGATATAGGTTACAGCTGTTTGAACATTTTGAAATTTATAGCAAGTTTAAACTAATGTGTACATTTTTAGAATTGCCATATATGATCCAATTCCATATTATAGAATGCAACATATTTGTAGAATTCAAATGAGGCCTTTTTATCTTGTTTTAAAAGGTCTTTTTGAAGATGTTTCTTAAGTTCTCTTTTCTTTATTATAATACTCCTGATTTTTTAAATTATTGCTTTGTCAAAGGTGGCGGAATTCATCAAAATTTATTATCCATGTGCCAATGCAAATCAGGACCACTGAAAGTCCTTCCATACAAATGATCTTGTCCTTCTCATTTTTGATCACTTGGAACAGATCTCTTGTACTGTTTCTTAAGGATCTGTACTTCTGCCCTAAGTTCCCTAAATCTTCTAAGTACAGGGTATCAAGACTGAAAGGGTAAAGTAATGGAAGATGGTGGGAGAAATAGTGGATCAATACCAGTTGGAAACCACTCTGAAAAAGGGATATCAAACCTGAAGGACAAACCATCGTGCGGTTTGTTTATGTCTACAGATTTTACTTTTTCTCATTTTCGGTTGTAGAAAATAACTCTAGGTGGTTATTGTGTGTTTTTTAATAGAATTATGTTCCTTGAGGACGAGGTCAGAATGAGCCTGAGGAAGATAAGATGGCTGTTGAAGGACCAGTTATAACAGTGTTAACTCTCTGCCCAACTGTAGGGTGTTGAATGAATGAATGACTTGAGTGTTACACCTCATTAAGGTTATATCAGAGGTAGGACCTACGTTTTAAACGACCATCTCTGATTGGATAAGGCGACTCCACATGAGCCGTGGGCCAGAGAAAACTGAAAAAAAATCTTGGGTGAACCTGGACTCGAACCCGCGACCTTTGTCTTCTGAGGTGAGTGTCTTACCAGTACACCACAGAGACCCCTATAGGGTGTTTGTTGACTTGGGGCATAGGATTACTAAGAATACATGGTTCTAGCACCTTATGTGGTGTCCTAAATCTAGAGCTAAATCTCTCTGGTTTCTTTTATTTACTCTGACCTCCTACTATGTCTAGACTAAAAGACTACAGGTAGATGATGCTAAAGCTGTTCTGATGAATTAATATTTAGCAATTTGATTTTTTTTTCGAGCGTCAGTAGATGGTATTTTTTGTAGATTGTATTTTTTGTCTGATGCAGCCATTGTGATAGAGCAGATCCAGTGGTTGCTTTTAATTGCGAGAAAGCAAAGTAAAATAGAGTAGGCCAGGCTATGCGATCGATGGCGAAGTGTACACGTTGATAGATTCCAACAAATGGCCGAGGCCGATGCGACAATGATAGTGATAGAGGTGTAATTTAGATCTTGCTTGGCAACTAGCAGTGCGTGTGTTCACATCGCTATTATAAGATGGGTAGAGCAATAGGTCTTTGTCTCGTCTAGGCTTGCGCAACTCGCAAGGCCCAGGGTTTACGGCAATTGGTATTTACATCATAAATTGCGTCAGAATTGTCCATTTTGGCAGCCACGTGGCAACGTGGTGTTGACTTAAAGCGAGATTGCTGTTGCAGTTGGTGACTTTATGCGAAATGAAAATACTTAATTATATAGGAGAAAAAAACGGGACCATCAAGGACTGTTGCAATCAAACGTTTTTTTACCCTCAATAAGTGCAGAAATTTATTGATTTATTGTTCCCCCCCCCCCCCCCTTTCCCCTTAACTGACAATGTTTCCCTCTTTTCAACCCACATATTTACATTCCTTCACAATGATATGTAATATGTTTATTAGAAGTAATTTTATTGCTGATTTATATTTTTGGTTGATACATCCAAACATGAAAAATAAATTCAGAGACAAAGAGTTGCAAGAAATAATTATTTTCTCCGTTTTTTTCAAACATTGTAACATTGAATAAATAATAATATTGACTCATTGAATAAATTAGAGTGAAATTGCATCAAACTTGCTTTTCTGTGTTTAGACTTGACTTTCCGTCGGAAAGAAATGTATACTACATTTACCTTTTTATAACCTGCTTAAGGGGTCCTATGGACAATCAGACGTGTAGAACTTTTAAAATTTAGGAAGTTTGCTGCCATCCCCTAGCATGCCTGTACTTTCTTCAATTTTCACCTGCCGCGAGTTGAATACACATTCTGTCACTTAAATACCCTATTTGTGTTGCAAGTGACATAACTCTAACTCAAAAGATTTTGAAGTTCGTAATGAACATCCAGGACCTCCTAGTTTATAGTCTGTCCCGGAATCTTCTAGATTATAGCCTCTGCCTGTGACTCGACCCCCTAGTTCTAGTTTATAACATGTCTCAGGGCCTTCTCATTCAGACTCCTCACCCTGTTGGTGAGTTTTTACTAGAAACTAGTTTCCCCATCCTCTCTATACGTTGCTGATAATAATAACTGTCAGATCTTGGTCTGAAATTGCTCAGGTTCAATTGCAGTGATGCGAGTGTGGTATTAACATTAAAATTTGTATTTTCAAAAGGCATCTTTGTTTTGGCCTCGTGCAGTGTGTTTTGTTTTGTTTCTGGTATTGTTTGTTTGCCCGTCTCTGTGTGCAAGTGGCACGTGGGCAGTCAACAAAACTCACTCACACCTCCTTGCCTTCTCGTAACATGTCTTTCTTTCCGTATATGTCTTGTTAGGCAAATAATTAGGCTGATAGGGGCTTTAACAACAAACTACGGTATTATGAGATGACTTTGTACTGCTTCCTATATATTGCTAATTTATATGACAATAAAGCTTCTCATGCTTTGCTGATTTTATGTCGATTGTGTTTATTATTTTTTTTTTGTCAAGTTCGTGGAAAAATGGTACCATGCACAGCAATTCCAAAAGAATTTATCCAGTTAGCAGTGATTCTGATATTAGGAACTCTGCCACAAGCATTATCATCATTGGAAACCACACTCACTGCGATACATGTCACTTCATAATGTCATGAAGCTGCTTCAGCATTTCCCCATTATTTCTTCCATCTTTTTGTTCTTTCTTCTATTTTTCACTCTCTTTGCTTGATAAGGTCTTGTTAGACCTTTAGATTTAGATCGTAGGCTACTTGTGTGTGGATTGCATTATGAAAGCTACTAAAGACATTAAATATGTAGACATTATTGTGCATATGTGTGTGTGTGTGAATGTGTGTGTCCATTTTGTGTTACAAAACTGGTGAGTAAAGTAAGCTTACTTGTTTCTTTTACTTTTATTACTGTAATTAACATATTGTTTTATGTTGTATTTTGTTTCTATTTATATTTTATAATGTCTTTTTGTGTGTGTGTGATGTCTTTTGTAGTAGGCTAATTCTTCCAAAAAAGGGACGCTGTGGTCGAGCGGATAGAGTTCTGGATTGCGGACTGAGAGGTACCGGGTTCGAGGCCCACCAGCGGCACATGTGTTTTTTCCTTAAGCAAGAAAATTTACCCCTATGCTTCACTCAACCCAGGTGAAAATGGGTACAGCTTCGGCTGGAAAAGTATTCTGCGATAGACTAGTATCCTATCCAAAAAGTGATGGATAAAATCTGTCCACTTCATACTACAGAAACCGGGATAAGCTCCGGCCCTATGAGCCGAATGGCTCGGAAGGACTACTTCCAAAATAGTTGTTCATGTTTTTGCAATTTTGTGCACCTCCCGCGCGATGTGGACAGGATACTCTTTTTCTGCAAACATTTTTTTTCTTCAGTGAAACTAAAATGCACTTTCTGGCTTGGCTAGGTTGGTATCTATGATTTGCTGGAGGGACTCCTGCATACGGGAAGGCCCAAAGAAGACGATACTATTGTAATTTTCTTTATTTTTTTGTCTTTCACGGCTAACTTGACTGTTTCATTCCTCTTCTAGGCTTTACTATTTTTTCGATATTAATTTTTGCTTTTCATTCCTGAATACCCAAAGCTGATATTACATAATACGGTTCTAATTTTCACGCATATTTCTTTGGTCTGGCAGAATGGTAAATTCTACAAAAAATGAAATCTCATAGTTTTGTTGTACAATTTCAGCTTTTTTGTCTATTCAGACTGAACTGAATACTTCTTTTTATTTCTTTATATTATTAGTGTTAAAATGTGAGCATGAACAAGTGTATGGCTTGTGTCTGAGTTGCGCGTCTGAGTTGCGCTATGATACAACTTCCAGCTACAGGATGAGTCACCTATCTTTATTTATTTCCTTACAGGTTGTTTTATTGTCTATGTGGTTTCATTAGTACCAAAAGTAGACATGTCTGTGGTTATCTAATGTACAAATGTTCAAGTGTGTCCGTTTGTCATGAATAGGTTTAACACTGCTATGATATTATCTTGACAGTCTCAACAGCTATTTTAATTTCTGTATCTTTAAAAGTCCCCAAACAACCAATCACACACACACACACACACACACACACACACACACATGCCCACACACACTACCACCTTCACACAAAAGGGGGAGCTTGAACACTAACTGATCTCAACACACAACCTGTGATTGACAGAAATGATCAAACTCCCAACAACATCTGTCAGCATGATGCCAGTATTATAATCTGCACTCTGCTTCACACAGTTCACGTGGTGTGTGACGTCACGAAAACATCTTCGTTCGCTAAGTAAAGGGTCGGTGACAACAATACAGGCTCAATAAAAGAAAAATCACAAAGCAGTTTTTAAATCCACGTGGATTTAATCCCACCTCTCTTACAACCATAAAACTAATCTTGAAATTTGCATGTTTAAAAAATATGACATGTCCACACTAACTGGTACAAAATACATTATAATAAATAAACGTATGAACTCGCTCACAGTAACACATGTACATACACTTCACAAAAAATGCTGCACACCAACCAAAGCACCAAGGGGGGGGGGGGGGGGTGTAATGGCCCACTGCCGCCGCCATCAGCTAGCTAGCAGGGGCTATTACAGCCACTTCTGTAGGCTTATTTCTATGTTACCCTTTCCTATTCCTACTACTACTACTACTACTACTACTACTACTACTACTACTACTACTACTACTACTATTGCTTTCAATTTTATCGCTGTGTCAGCTGTTTTCCTCTATCATTTCAGTATTCTGATACAGTGAAGATTGTTTCCTTTCAGATAAGGATTCCAAGCCTAAATTATTAAAGCTAGCTGCAAAGACAGAGATCTCACAAACATTCGGTTGTTATTTTCCTTTCAATTGTTGAAAAATAATAAGTTACCACAGACCTTTCCCTCCCACACACACACACACCGCTATCACAAAGGGGCATTGAGAGAGGATGTACTAAAGTTCAAATACACAAAGTTTACGTTGTAATATTATATTCAATTGATCCATCTATACAGTAAGGACAACCAGCCCACTCCCAAACTAGTGGACTAAACACACTTCACAATTAAAAAAAACACACAGGTCACATGTCTAGTGCTAAACACAAGCCTCAGGCTGGTTTAACCTAATGTGATGAGATGACTTGCAATAGCTCACAATTAATATGTCTAATGGAACACACTTTACAAGTTAATTCTCTTAATTCTTGCTTAATATGAATGTCTGCTTGATTGGTCCCACATATTTTCCTATATCACTATTTCCAAATAAGACCCATGTTGCAAGTGACATAAAACTTTAACTCCATCTCCAATCCAAAGACCCAATTAGAGCTGATACGAGTGGAGTATGTTATTTTTTTTGCCTAGATATGAAAGAATAAATCTCTAGTTTTGACATGCTGTAGATGCTCACAAGACAGTAGAGCAGGAGTCTTATTAGTCCAAATAGCACCATCAAAGCAAGGTCAGGTTTAATCTTGTGAATTCCGTCGGACAATGGATATAATTAAAATGAGAGAGGCGTCATGAAATTCCTTCTCCAAGTAGAGAATCTGTGTACTACCCAAGATACAATATTAACAGTTCATGAAGATACTAGCCACAGATACCGTGTAGTCAATTAATATTGGGGCACATGATTCAAATTTGGATTCCTGACCATGGAGATGACCCATGAGAAGGACTTCTGACTGAGGTTTCAGTTGTGACTGAGGATAATGTTACAGCCATGAAAGGGGGTCTCTGTGGTGAAGTGGTTAAGACACTCGCCTCAGAAGACGAAGATCGCGGGTTGGAGCCCAGGTTCACCAATATTTTTTTCAGAGTTTTCTCTGGCCCTGGCTCATGGGACGTTTAAAACGTAGGTCCCACCTCTTATATAACCTTAAATGTGTTGAAAACAAGTCAAAGACAGCCATGAAAAATATTGTGATGACAGATATAAGCGTATATCTGTCAGAGAGCTAGATATGATAAATTTGCAAGTAGCTTAAAAAATTCCTCATGAAGAGTTGTTTTGAAGGAAAAGAGGCGGGGAAATATAATTATAATCAAAGGCATCATTACGTCAAAGCGCACACATCACTCCACCAAGGCATTAGCAGTCGCCAAATAGTGTGGGCATAAACTATCACCTCCACAACCCTGTTCTCCAGACCTGGCACCTTTAGATTTTCTTCTGGTTCCAAATCTACAGAAACAACTTATGGACAATAATGTGGAATAGATGGCATGATATTATGCGAGGTGGAAGGAGCTTGAAGGTTAAAATAGGTCATGCTTTTTTCTGCAGAAATTTTGATGGTCCATTCATGGATGGGGGGACATGTGCCCTGTTTGGTGATGACTACACAGAGATAGAATTAACTCCACACAAAGTTTCAAGACATGATCAATTTTTTACAGGGAGGTTAAAAAATGTACCGGGTATTGTTGGCCTCTTGTGCCTCTAATGAAATGTGTGTGCAGCCCACATATTACATGCACATCCTGTGGACGCGAGAACATTGATTCCTATTCATAAAGTATTTTATAACATCGATTCCTATTCATAAAGTATTTTCTAACATTGCTTCCTATTGATAAAGTATTTTCTAACATTGATTCCTATTGATAAAGTATTTTCTAACATTGATTCCTATTCATAAAGTATTTTCTAACATTGATTCCTATTCATAAAGTATTTTCTAACATTGATTCCTATTAATTTTCTAACACATGCCTACTTGAAACACAGATGAAAACAATTCCAATCTCCTTTATGCGAATGCACTTTAGATACTCTGCAATTTGCAACAATGCGTTAGGTTTAAATGTAATAAATAGCAAGGAAATGAGCCCGGGAGTCCATTTCTTTGTATAAAGGGCAGCTTGAAATGGACTAGATGGAATTATAACATTTTAAAATATGTT
Source organism: Tylodina fungina (assembly GCA_031762815.1). Classification (NCBI taxonomy): domain Eukaryota; kingdom Metazoa; phylum Mollusca; class Gastropoda; order Umbraculida; family Tylodinidae; genus Tylodina; species Tylodina fungina. The sequence goes on along the minus strand of JAUEKS010363674.1, from coordinate 1,815 downwards.
TCATAGAGTATAATAACCGGGAATTCATGACGGGAGCGGTTTAAGGAGAAGTTTGGATTATCAATTATCAGAGTTCTAAATAAGTGGGTTCCATTGTATATAATATCTGATAAGGGTATATTTTAAGAGTGTTCCACTTTGTTTATGTGACATATGATGGCTTCCTATAGATGAGTTAATCCTAGAACTGACAATGGACATTCCAAGGATGACCAGTTATTTTTTTAGAGAAAGAGATATTGATGAGTTGAAAAATGAAATAAAATTGGACCTAGAATCTCCTGTAAATTGTAAACATCGCATAACTCCATAAATTCTAAAAGATAATTGGACACTTAATGGTGACTCCGGTATTTTTGGTGTTTCTGGGTTTCACACCATATGATCTTAACCTTTTGAAGATGACTTCTAAGCCACACTCTATCTGCAATATTAATAGACATAGAGATCTAATCAACAACGAATCAATAAATAGTTACTCGGAACATCTTACTCAAATACCGTCATCACAGTCTTAGAAAAACTGTACATTGAAATAATTGGATCTAGGAAAAGAAGTAGCATTTGAATTAAGATCAGTTTGGATTAGGCCTAGACCTAGACTAAGGGTTGCGCAATATTATGAATATATAAAGGTAAAATTTGAATTAGTTTCAGGGTATAGAATAATTAGTGTAGTCGTCCACATACAAATTTATTTGATTAATACTACAGATTCTATATTTATATCTAGGCAGGGTAGATTATCTAGAAATTTTTTAACCCAGCCAAGGCCAGGGTTATTTTGAAATAGAATTTCATCCTCACCGCTCCCATTTCTTTCCCTGTATCTATTATCAGTTTCATGAGAAATGCCCATAAAACCATCCTCCTTTCACTAAAGTTGACTATTCAAATAGATTTCTTGCAGTTTTCATTCGATTTCTGAAGGTCCTGACTGCACGCCATCCCCTTTCTGACTCTGCCTGTGACCAAAGTTGTTCTAACTCATTCAGTATCACTCACCTACCAGTTACAATAACAATTGGATTTCCAGAACCTAGCTTTTTCGTATCTATTTACCACACTACAATGTCGGCTGATCATATCAGCCCATACTGGATTGAGCATCACAGAATGGGACATGGGTCAATTGTATTGTCCGCGTGTCAGTTCTAGGGTTAATGTACTAGTGTGATGAATAGCTGCTGTGTCAATGCTTCCTTACAGCCTCTGTGAGAACAACACACATGACTTTATGACAATAAACATGTTTAGCCAAAAGGCATGGCGTGTCTTAACCGTCATGCACAACCATGTCTAAACACTATCTTGTGGTCTGGCCATTGTTTTACTGTAGGATACACATTGAAGTGTGTTGCACACGAAAGCATACCACCACAATACGGGAGTACTACTCCTTACCTTTGGTATTTATTGTTAGGGCATATCCACAGAAACTTTGTCCGTTACAGTTCAGTGCTATTCCAACCATATCATGTTCCTATACCGTAGTGAGAATGTTGCTCTCCTGCATATATATATATATCCCCCCCTTCCCCCGCATACACGCACACATACACCTTTTCCCCTTTACTGCACTGTGTACATAGGGAGAATTTTAACTGATGAAATTGCTGCTCCATTAGAAACACAAATTCTTAAGAATAAAAACAATGGCAAATGAGTAATGATTCTTATTTTGTCTGGGTATAAGCGCAACACAGCACAATAATAAAATGTGTAAAGTAATAGTGTATACAGTGGAACCTCCCGATAACGACACCTCCGAATAACGACAACCTCCGGATAACGACATTGACCCCTGGTCCCGAT